>CM035433.1:137780334-137890334 GCA_020310875.1 Ceratopteris richardii | reverse complement strand
GATTTTGTGTAGAGAAATGGAGAAACAAAATGAGGACCAAGAGTGTATGTGTATTGCTTCAATATATTGTGCATGAATTTGGGAGTCTTTATAGAGTCTCTTCAAGTCATCCACGAATATTTTACAAGAACTCGAATTCGAATCCATGCCAGTTAAAGTTTGTTGTGATGAAAAAACCAGTCTTCCTATAATCTAGGCAAGGTAACGATCAAGTCTAAATGCTTGATTTTATGTTATTGATTGATTGAAAATCTCATGAAGTCTAAATTCATGGAAATTTAGTTTAACTTTTATAATTTTATAATAGTTAACCTCTTAAACTTCTACATGAGTATGTGATCTTAGAAGATCCTTATGACAATACCTACATTGAGCAGAAATGTGAAAACTATTTAATGGATATCTTTGACATAATCGAAAGATGTTTTTCTGATGTAGAGCCAAGCCATATCAATCATAATGTAAGCTTGATGATCTAAAAGCTCCCCTCCAAACCAAAGTATGATTGAGTCTTCAAGATGTGATAGGTTGGATTCCTGGCATTGATTTAAATATGCAAAGCTTTATCGTATCAAGCTCCTTTGTCATCATATTTGCTACTTGCTTTTTGGTTGAAGAAAAAGAGATTTCAATCTCTTTTGCCATCAGCTTCTCCCTAATGAAATGGTATTGATCTTCTATGTGTTTGGTTCTTGCATGGCAAAGAGGCTTTGTTGCTAGGTGCATAGAACTTAGATTATGTCTAAATATACGAGGTTTGGAACTCACAAGCCCTAAATTTGCATACAACTCAGTCGTATTTCTTGGTGAGTTGATATGGTGAAACCTCTATATTTTGCTTCAGTAAAGGGTAAAACAATTGTTACTTGCTTATTGGAACTTCATGACATAACCTTTAAACCCACTAATGCTAAGTAACTAGAGCTACCTCTTCTATCATCCTTAGATCCTACCGAGTTTGCATTTAAATATATCTTGAGATCCAAATATGACAAGTAAAGATAGAATATACCTTCATTGATTTTACCTTTGAGGTACGTAAGGACTCTCTTAGCAGCATTCATTTGTGGTCTTCTTGGTGAGTGCATGAATTGGGTTAGCACTACTACACTATATGAGATATCTGCTCTTGTATCAGTATCACATATCATTCTATCTATTAAGATTTGATGCTCTTTAATCTCATCAACATTTTCTCCTCAATAAACACTAAGTTTATGATTCATTTCCAAAGGTGAATCTACATGTTTAGTATTCTTCATCTTGAACTTTAGAAGTAGTTCCTGAATGTATCTCCTTTGAGTATAATACATTTCTTCATCTATGTATATGATGTGCATAGCTAAGAAGTATGTGAGCTCACCTAAGTCATGGATTTTGAACTCCTCTTGCATATACACATTTTGATCCTTTTTATACCATTCAATTCATCACCTTCAAAATTATGTCATCTACATATACACACAAATAGATAACTTCATTGTGATCCTTCTTGATGAACAAAGAAGGGACTGCATTGCTTGACCTAAAACCTTGATCTTATAAAAATGTTATTAATCCAAAATTCCAAGCTCTAAGAGCTTGTTTGAGTCCCTACACTGTCTTCTTTGCGTTTGCACACATAAGATGTATAATAAGTTTTTTCAAATCCGAGAAGTTGTGACATGTATACCTCTTCACTTATCCAACCATTGAGAAAGGCATTCTTCACCTTAGCAATGTCCTGATTGTAGTCATCTTGGCAAATTGTTCAGAAGGTCTCCTAATAGTCTATGCCATGAGTTTGAGCACATCCTTCGGCAACTAATCTAGTATTGTACATGCAATTTTATCCATTTGTATCGCTTTAAAGTTTATGGACCCATCTGCAACCTATTACCTTCTGATTGGTTTGCAATGGAACCAATCCCCATGTGTCCATTTATTCCAATCCTTTTATCTCCTCTTTCATAGCTTTTTACTAGTTAGGGATACCCTTTGCATCTTCATATTTTGAAGGTTCTTCTAAAATAGAGTCTCTCTCCAAATAAAGAGAGTGCATTGTAACAAGTGTAGAGACATATCCATACATTTCAGGTTGCTTTCTCTCCCTTGTGCACCTTCTAGGAGTATCCATGGAGCATTCTTCACATTCTTGCCTTCTCATCTTGATCATCATCACATTCACGTCTTGGATACTTCCTTTTTTATGCCTTTTTCCTATAAGAACTCATCGAACACTTTGGAAAAGTATTCTCCCTCTCCATCACATCTGTGTTTCTTCAATGATCTACTTGTATGATTCTCCACATGTGCTAGGTAGTTTTTTAAACATTCAAAAACTTCATTCTTACTCTTGATAAAGTTAGAATGGACCATCTACTATGATCATCAGAAAAAGGAAACATAATATCTTGAGCCTACCAATGAAGGTTAAGATCTTTCTCCCTATACATGAGTGTGTACTAAGTCCAAAAGGTTTCTATGGATGTATCCTTTGTGGTTGAATGGTTGTCTTTTTTCTTTCCCAATCACACAAGCATAAAATTTATTAATCATGTGTTACCTTGATATTTTTAGCAGCACTCGAATACATTGATCCCTGTATATATCCTTGAAGGCTCATTCATTCACTCTTATGCCATAGCATAAGCTCCCTTAGGGTTTGAGACCCAAAGTTGAGTGGAGGTATTTTCTGGTTTCTCATAATAAAAAGGTAAGAATCCTACCATGCATCTCACCTTTGGCTATCTTCTTGATGCCTTGAAATGGGTCTTCCAAAAAAAGCTCCATGTTGGGTGAACGTAGTTTGCAAGGTTTTTTGCAACTATTTTTCCTACACGCATTAGGTTTTTAGTGATCATGGGTACATAGAGAACCTTAATCAAAATGTTTGTTATGCGATTGAAAACTTCAACATTATCAATATTTTTTACATTGTGTTTGGTTTCATCCTCTATTTATACATCATGTCTATGCTTTGCACTTTTGGAGTCTCCTAAAAGAGAAATGTGACCAACAACATGGTTTGGACATCTTGAATCTATGTAGAATAAATGATCATCTTCTTTACCTTCTCTGTGGCTCATATTTAATAGACGAAATGAGTCTTCATGTGTGTAGTGCTGACATACACCATCCCCTCCTTTTTTCACACCAATCCGATTTGGGTTCGAGAGTAGAACATTGTTAAGCTCGACTTGGTAAAATTGATGAGCATCATACGGCCATGACTCAACAGTTACCATGAGAGCTTGACTTTCCATAGGTTTCGGGCTCGAATCTGGGGGCCCTGAACGGGTCTGCCACATTTTGACCATTTTCCAAAGATTGGAGTGATCCGTTCCATTACACGGTCATATTTGAGTTCTGGGCAGTCGTTGCTTTCACTTTCAATGCCACCTCGGTTGATTTGTTTTACTACTCTCTTTCCCTCTCTCTCTCGGTCCCTCTCTCCCTCTCTCTCTCTCTCTCTCTCTCTCTCTCTCTCTCTCTCTCTCTCTCTCTCTCTCTCTCTCTCTCTCTCTCTCTCTCTCTCTCTCTCTCTCTCTCTCTCTCTCTCTCTCTCTCTCTCTCTCTCTCTCTCTCTCTCTCTCTCTCTCTCTCTCTCTCTCTCTCTCTCTCTCTCTCTCTCTCTCTCTCTCTCTCTCTCTCTCTCTCTCTCTCTCTCTCTCTCTCTCTCTCTCTCTCTCTCTCTCTCTCTCTCTCTCTCTCTCTCTCTCTCTCTCTCTCTCTCTCTCTCTCTCTCTCTCTCTCTCTCTCTCTCTCTCTCTCTCTCTCTCTCTCTCTCTCTCTCTCTCTCTCTCTCCGCCCCCCCGCCCAGTTCCGCCTAGTCCCCCCCCACCCAGTTCCGCCTAGTCCCCCCCGCCCAGTTCCGCCTAGTCCCCCCCCCCGCCCAGTTCCTCCTAGTCCTCCCCCGCCCAGTTCCGCCTAGTTCCCCCCCGCCCAGTTCCGCCTAGTCCCCCCCGCCTAGTTCCTCCTAGTCCCCCCCCGCCCAGTTCCGCCTAGTCCCCCCCCCCCCCCCGCCCAGTTCCGCCTAGTCCCCCCCCCCCGCCCAGTTCCTCCTAGTCCCCCCCCCCCCGCCCAGTTCCGCCTAGTCCCCCTCCTGCCCAATTCCGCCTAGTCCCCCCGCCCAGTTCCGCCTAGTCCCCCCCCCCGCCCAGTTCCTCCTAGTCCCCCCCCCCCCGCCCAGTTCCTCCTAGTTTGCCCCTTGCACCCTGCCTAGCTCCTCCTAGTAGCCTCCCCGCCACCCCTCCCGCTCACCTCTGCCGCCCCTCTCTGCCCCCCCTCACCCCGCCACCTCACACTCCTGCCGCCTACGCACACACACACGCACCCTCACATACACACACACATACATGCACACCCACACATACATACACACCTACACATTCTCACTCACACCCACACACCCACACACACCCCCACACCTGCACATCCTCACATACACACACACACCCACACATGCGCATAAGCACATACACTCACACTCACACACATACACACACACGCCCATACATAGGCACACTCCCCCACTCATACACACACTCCCACACATGCAACCCACACACACTGACACACACACACGCACACACTCTCATACGCACACACCCACAATTACACACATGTACAAATTACATGTGCCACCATTTTGAAAGCATGTGGCTACATGGGAGCTGATTTGAGGGGACATTATATTCAAGCTCAACCTGTCGGCAATAACTTGTTGGAAACAGCTACTTTGTTGCCAATGCACTCATTGACATATGCAAACATGAAAATTTCTCGCCAGATGCAGCTATCTTGACTTGTATATTGAGAGCATGTAGTAATGAGGAACTCTTGGACAGAGGTTATGAAATACAAGTTCGAATTGTTGGAGATGATTTATTAGTCACCAATCTTACGAGGGTATGGGATAAAAGTGTGCAGGGTAAAAAGTGGAAGCGGAGAAAATATTTTTGCCACCAACCATTCATCATGACGACCTAGTTTTGTGGATCTTCTTCAAATCAAGGGAATATTTGACCTACCCCTCCAATTTTGGGCATTCCATCGGCGCGTGATCAATGGACGTGAAGACTCGGCAAGGCCTCTTGGCCTATTGAGACCTATAAAAGCAATGGATTTGTGCTCATTTGGGTGCACACTTTTTGGTACATTTTTTTTGAGTTACCTTGACGCGTGTATACGTGCAGAAGTTCTCTCTTGCACTTGGTGGTTTCAAGCCTATTGTAGGAGCTACTCTGTAGTGTGGATACAGAGGGTGGGCTTCTCAGTGAAGGGCTATGAGCACTATAGTTTAAGAGAGTGTCTTGGATTTTCTTTCTTTCTGTGAGACACTATTGGTGTTGAGTTCTATTCTCTTGAGCAATTCCTGCACCATTTGTATTGATCTGTATTTATCTGCATAGAGTACCACAAAGCTCTGAGCATTAGTTTTTTTGAGCATTTCCTTGACAAATCTTGTAATCATCTGAATCGAATCAAAGAAGTGTATGGTCTTCCTTGGTCAATTGTTGTCCAAATTTTCTGAAGTATCTCCTTGTTATCTACCTGATCACAGAAATGTTAAAGGGTATACTTCCCTAAAGAGAACCCCCCTTGAGTAGGCGACGTACTGGATGTGTTAATCTTTGATCTCTTCTTTTATTAAAGCGGATACCCCAGTACCTCCTCTACAGTTTGGCACGCCCGGTGGGACTCTTTGCATTTCTGTGAGAGGTATTTTTGCCCTATTACATTTGCAAGTAGGTACATGACCCATACACGGGCAGATAAGGAGTCTCTTCGTGTTCGAAGGAGCCTTAACAAGTTAGCAATAACCACGGCTAGTGAGTCTACCTCCCCTCTGTCCTCCCTAAATTTATCTATTAATTTGGGTGCGACACCATTGTCAAAAGAGGGGTATAGGAGAACTCTAGAATTCTCCTCAGATACGTCCGAAGAAACACCAGTACAAATGGAGGATCTCTCTCATTTGCTATCCAGATTAAACATCAAATTCCCTACCTTCAAGGGACATGCTTATGAGGATGCTGATGATCATGTGAGGAGATTCATCTCTTTATGTCGTGGGCGAGGTGTGCAGAATAGAGAAGATGCAATGTTAGCACTTTTTCCATCCACATTGGAGGGTCTTGTAGATAAATGGTATAGTCAATACGCAGATGGCCATTTCACTACATGGGAGGCTCTGAAGGCGGCTTTCTCACAAACATTCCGACCAAGTGATTCTTCGGAAAGGGCTCTAGATCAGCTAGAAAATTTGAAGCTGAGATCAGGTGAATCTTTTCATGAACTTCACACTAGAACAAAAGCACTTGTTGCACGTCTGCCACATGCCCCAGGTGACTTTTTGGTTAAAAAATGGATAGAAAAAGCACTGCCCAGGTCATCTCAGCAGAAGCTTCGTGAGTCTCTTAGATTGGATGCGACCCTCAATGATTTTGTTGCAGCCGCATCACGCATTGAAGAAGCAAGGCAACATTTCGAAGGGGATACACAACCAAAGTACGCTGTAGATATGGATCCTATTGAGGAACTAAGGAGGGAACTGGAAGCATTGAAGATGCAACAAAATCAACAAGAAGAGAAGGTCTTGCCACCAGTGCGTCGCACTGATGATGAAGTAGCTCAACTTCGCCGAGAGTTAGAAGATTTGAAGACCACTCAGGATATAAGGAGACAAATTTGGTGTACAATCTGTAACAACAATGGACATTCCAATGCTAATTGCCCTATTAAGGTAAGCTGTCATTTTTGTGGAAAAGATGGTCATGAAGCCAAAGATTGCTATTACCTCAAGGGTACACAGCAGAGATGTAACCCTCAAACTTTGGATTCATACTATGCTAGTACTTCAAATACATCTAATAGAGAGGAGAATAGGCTTGCAAAGCCTAGATATAATAGACCCTTGATGTGCTATCATTGTGGTGAATATGGCCACATGCAAAATAGGTGTTCCCTCCCAGAAGATGCACCTCCTTGTCAACATTGTCCAGAGGCCAAGGATCATTATACCAAAGATTGCCCAAGAGGTCGTCCTGCTCCAATTCATATGATTGCAGTCTCTCCACATGAAGAAGGAAAAACCACTCAGACTTATGCTGTTTCATCCTCTGCAATGCCCATGATGACTAGAGCTAGGCAAGCAGCTGCAACCCAGAGAGATGAACAACAAGGATTTCAGGATAAAGAGGAAGAAAAGGAGTCTGGATGGAAGGACCAAGCACAAATTGAAGGAGCTTATAATAAGATGACTACTTCTCTAAAGGGCCAACCAACAAGTCTGTAAGAAAACACTCAGGAGGTAAACATTGAACAGATCTTGAAAGGTATTCATCACAAGGTTAGTCTATATGAACTTATAAGGATGGATTGACAAATAAGAAGTGATTTATTAAAGATTATACACTCTGCTCACTTGGTCCAATCACCTAGTATAGATGGTTTCATGGTTGATTTTCCTCCTGCACCCTTAGCAGACTACCAAAGTTCGAGATTATCAGTTTGTATAAAGGATGAAGCTCTTACAGGTGTGATCATAGATGGAGGCTCTGGTATCAATTTGATGCCAAATTTTACAATGAAGAAGCTGAAATTGAACCCCACCAAGTTGGCACCATTCACGGTTACATTGGTAGATCAACATCGGGTTGCGCCACTTGGCATTATTGAAACGGTATTGACGGTAGTACAGGGTTGCCAATTTGTGTTGGATTTTGTTGTCATTGCACTTCCACAGGAGACTTCCTATCCTTTACTCCTGGGGAGACCTTGGCTGAGACAAGCAAAAGCTTTGCAAGATTGGGGAAAAAATAAACTATGGATTTCAACAAATACCAATAGCCAACTGCAACTACATTTGGAAGAAGGATTCGACTCAAGAAAAACTACTGGATATACTGTGGATACTCAGGTAATGCCCTCTCTACCCCAAGAAGATGATACATTGTTAAATTGGATGATGGGAAGTGCAGAGTGTTGCACAGTGGAGATCAACGAAATTGAGGAAGAAGTTGCAGATAAGGAAATTACAGAAAAAGGCAATGAAGACCACAAGGTGTTGGAGAATGAACAATTGAAGGAAACTACAAGCTTGGAAGATGCAACCAATATAAAAGTATCAGAGAGGGAAGATTATGAACCAAAGAGCAGAGAAGATCTTCCTTTTGCAGATATACGTCAAGGATGGATGGAAGAACATGTTGCAGAATATAACTTAAAATCCACTCCCGCATATAGTGGAGATGATTTCTCAAGCAAGAGTACTCCTGAAACATTGGTTCAAGAAGTAAATTTAGGAAATGAAGAGAACCCTCAAGTAGTCCACTTGGCATCCTGGTTGTGGCATTATCCTCCTTTGCTACAAAAGGTAACTTCTTTGCTTTTTACTTACAAAAGTGTCTTCGCATGGTCCTACAAAGATTTAACAGGAATACCAGAAGAGCTTGGGTTACATCGGATACCCTTAGTTGAGGGAGCCGCACCAGTAAGAAGTAGGCCATATCGACTCAATCCGAACTATGCAGAGGCGGTAAAGGCAGAAATTACAAAACTAGAGGAAGCAGGTATAATTGTGCCAGTAGAACATTCCAGGTGGCTCTCCTCTATGGTTATTGTGCCCAAGAAAAATAGCAGAAAAATAAGAGTATGTGTTGATTTTCGTGCCTTGAATAAAGTGACTATTCAAGATGGATTTCCTCAGCCCTTCACAGAGCAAGTACTTGAAGAAGTAGTTGGTCACACTTTGTATAGTTTCTTGGATGGTTTTAGTGGTTACAATCAGATAGTGATCCATCCTGATGATAGGGACAAAACAGCCTTTGTCACTCCCTAGGGCACTTATGTCTATACTCGAATGGCTTTTGGTTTGAAGAATGCACCGGCTTCATTTAATAGAACCATGTATCTGATATTGGGCAAATGGTTAACAACCTTTCTACGCATTTTCATGGATGACTTTTCAGTATTTTCAGGTATAGATAGAAAGGCAGCAGTTCAAGATTTCCATGACCATTTGGAAAATCTAAAAGAAATTTTAGAGCAATGTCTCAAAACAGGTTTGAAATTGAATCCTGATAAATGTCACTTTTTGGTCACTAAGGGCACTCTTCTTGGTCACATAGTATCTGCTGAAGGCATAACTGTTGACCCTGCAAAGGTTACAGCTATTCTTTCCATGCCAATTCCACAAAGCCCAAAGGAAGTGCAAAGTTTCTTGGGCCATGCAGGGTATCACAGAAGATTCATTAGGATGTATTCGGAAATTGCTAAGCCCTTGTCAAGGCTTACCAGCAAAAAGATCCCTTTCTCATGGAGTGCTGAAGCTGACAAAGCATTTTGTGAACTAAAGTTGAGGCTATGTACTGCTCCCCTTTTAAGTGTTCCTAATTGGTCATTGGAATTTCATGTGCATACAGATGCTAGTCTTCATGCTGTTGGTGCAGTTCTAGCTCAACCATCATCTCACAAAGTGGATAGACCTATCTCTTATGCAAGCAGACTACTCAACCAAGCTGAAGGAAATTACAGTACAACGGAAAGAGAAGGTTTGGCTATTGTATTTGCCCTTCAGAAGTTCCGACATTATCTCCTTGGTGTACATTTCATTGTTATTTCTGATCATCAGCCCTTGAAGTATTTGATAAACAAGCCTAGAGTAGCTGGAAGGATTTGGAGATGGTTACTCCTATTTCAAGAATATAATTTTGATATTCATATTAAGCCAGGAAAAGAGCACTACATGTCAGATCAAGTGTCCAGGATGGCAATGAGCGAAAAGGCAACAGGTATTAATGATGAATTGGTGGATAGCAATCTTTTTCTAGTAGCAATCCGGACTGGTTGGTATGATGAAATTCTCCATGTTCTGACTACTGGAAAGATCCCAGAACACTTGACACTTGTAGAAAAGAGAACATTGCTCCTGAAAACCAAAGCATATTCTCTTATAAATGGAAATTTATATAAATACTGTCAAGATGATATATTGAGAAGGTGTGTCTATCCAGAGGAGGTAAATCTTCTGCTAGAGGCTGCACACAATGAAGGACATCTAAAGGGGGAAGAATTGGCTCATAGAATCATCCACAAAGGTTTATGGTGGCCTCATATTTTCAAGGATGCAATCAAGTTTGCTAAAGAATGCCACATCTACCAGAGGTGTGCTCCCACGCCAACCAGATTGAATTTCCAACCATTAGTCATATCTACTGGATGGCTTCCATTTGAATGATGGGGTCTTGATTTCATAGGGCCAATTAGCCCAACTGGGCAACCAGGAGGTAAAAAGTATATTTTGATGGCCACATGTTATGCCACTAAATCGATAGAGGCTAAAGCTACTGTGGACTGCACGGCTTTAACAGTAGCTAAATTTATGTATAAACGTATTTTCTCAAGATTTGGTTGCCCACTGGAAATTACTAGTGATAGGGGCACACATTTTGTAAATCAATTGCTCCAGTTTATATTTGACAGGTACAAAATCTTCCATAAAAAATCTTGTGCCTACTACCCAAGGGCAAATGGCCAAGCAGAAAGCTCCAATAAGATTTTGATCGGACTACTTCGCAAATTATCTTTTGATCATCAAAGCTCTTGGCCACTAGCACTAATTGGTGCAATTTGGGCTTTCAGAACCACGAAGAGGGGAACCACAGGCGAGACTCCATTTCGCTTAGTTTATGGAAAAGAGGCATTGGCCCCATTTGAGTTCATTATCAGAAAGGAAATAGGAATCAAAACCATTGGAATTGAACCCCCCATTCAGAGATTGGTGGCATTAGAAGAGTACAGAGAAGGGGCAATGCAGAAACTCCAGGTAACACAAGAAGGGCGCAAGAGACTGCATGACAGGTATCTGAGATCCAATAAAGTTCAGGAAGGGTCCATGGTTTTAATGCATCAAGTCCCAGCAATTTCAACTAAAATGGCACCTAAATGGATAGGACCTTATAAAGTAATCAAGGTATTGCCATATGGCGCAGTGCCTCTGGAAGATTTGCAGGGTAAAAGGATTCCCCTGGTTAATATCTCCAGGGTGAAGAAGTATCTAAACTAAGTCAACTTGGAAGAATTTCAACCACTGTACATACCACGTATCATTCGAGTATTTGCAATTATTTCGTCATTTAAGTATCTGCAGTTATTTCATTCAATAAGAAGACTGCACTAGGACGGTGCAAAGACTTGATGTGGGGGTCTGTAGTGCTGACATACACCATCCCCTCCTTTTTTCACACCAATCCGATTTGGGTTCGAGAGTAGAACATTGTTAAGCTCGACTTGGTAAAATTGATGAGCATCATACGGCCATGACTCAACAGTTACCATGAGAGCTTGACTTTCCATAGGTGTCGAGTTCGAATCTAGGGGCCCTGAACGGGTCTGCCACATTTTGACCATTTTCCAAAGATTGGAGTGATCCGTTCCATTACACGGTCATATTTGAGTTCTGGGCAGTCGTTGCTTTCACTTTCAATGCCACCTCGGTCGATTTGTTTTACTACTCTCTTTCCCTCTCTCTCTCGGTCCCTCTCTCCCTCTCTCTCTCTCTCTCTCTCTCTCTCTCTCTCTCTCTCTCTCTCTCTCTCTCTCTCTCTCTCTCTCTCTCTCTCTCTCTCTCTCTCTCTCTCTCCGCCCCCCCGCCCAGTTCCGCCTAGTCCCCCCCCACCCAGTTCCGCCTAGTCCCCCCCGCCCAGTTCTGCCTAGTCCCCCCCCCCTGCCCAGTTCCTCCTAGTCCTCCCCCGCCCAGTTCAGCCTAGTTCCCCCCCGGCCAGTTCCGCCTAGTCCCCCCCGCCCAGTTCCTCCTAGTCCCCCGCCGCCCAGTTCCGCCTAGTCCCCCCCCCCCGCCCAGTTTCGCCTAGTCCCCCCCCCCCCCCCCGCCCTGTTCCTCCTAGTCCCCCCCGCCCAGTTCCACCTAGTCCCCCTCCCGCCCAGTTCCGCCTAGTCCCCCCCGCCCAGTTCCGCCTAGACCCCCCCCGCCCAGTTCCTCCTAGTCCCCCCCCCCCCCGCCCAGTTCCTCCTAGTTTGCCCCTTGCACCCCGCCTAGTTCCTCCTAGTAGCCTCCCCGCCACCCCTCCCGCTCACCTCTGCCGCCCCTCTCTGCCCCCCCGCACCCCGCCACCTCACACTCCTGTCGCCTACGCACACACACACGCACCCTCACATACACAGACACACCCTCATGTACATACATGCACACCCACACATACATACACACCTACACATTCTCACTCACACCCACACACCCACACACACCCCCACACGTGCACATCCTCACATACACACACACACCCGCACATGCGCATAAGCACATACACTCACACTCACACACATACACACACACGCCCATACATAGGCACACTCCCCCACTCATACACACACTCCCACACACCCACACATGCAACCCACACACACCGACACACACACACGCACACACTCACATACGCACACACCCACAATTACACACATGTACAAATTACATGTGCCACCATTTTGAAAGCATGTGGATACATGGGAGCTGATTTGAGGGGACATTATATTCAAGCTCAACCTGTCGGCAATAACTTGTTGGAAACAGCTACTTTTGTTGCCAATGCACTCATTGACATATGCAAACATGAAAATTTCTCGCCAGATGCAGCTATCTTGACTTGTATATTGAGAGCATGTAGTAATGAGGAACTCTTGGACAGAGGTTATGAAATACAAGTTCGAATTGTTGGAGATGATTTATTAGTCACCAATCTTACGAGGGTATGGGATAAAAGTGTGCAGGGTAAAAAGTGGAAGCGGAGAAAAGATTTTCGCCACCAACCATTCATCATGACGACCTATTTTTGTGGATCTAATTCAAATCAAGGGAATATTTGACCTACCCCTCCAATTTTGGGCATTCCATCGGCGCGTGATCAATGGACGTGAAGATTCGGCAAGGCCTCTTGGCCTATTGAGATCTATAAAAGCAATGGATTTGTGCTCATTTGGGTGCACACTTTTTGGTACATTTTTTTTGAGTTACCTTGACGCGTGTATACATGCAGAAGTTCTCTCTTGCACTTGGTGGTTTCAAGCCTATTGTAGGAGCTACTCTGTAGTGTGGATACAGAGGGTGGGCTTCTCAGTGAAGGGCTATGAGCACTATAGTGTAAGAGAGTGTCTTGGATTTTCTTTCTTTCTGTGAGACACTATTGGTGTTGAGTTCTATTCTCTTGAGCAATTCCTGCATCATTTGTATTGATCTGTATTTATCTGCATAGAGTACCACAAAGCTCTGAGCATTAGTTTTTTTGAGCATTTCCTTGACAAATCTTGTAATCATCTGAATCGTATCAAAGAAGTGTATGGTCTTCCTTGGTCAATTGTTGTCCAAATTTTCTAAAGTATCTCCTTGTTATCTACCTGATCACAGAAATGTTAAAGGGTATACTTCCCTAAAGAGAACCCCCCTTGAGTAGGCGACGTACTGGATGTGTTAATCTTTGATCTCTTCTTTTATTAAAGCGGATACCCCAGTACCTCCTCTACAATGTGGTTGATATTTTCAATATTTGTGGACGTGTTTTTTTATTATAAATTCTATTGTTATTATTGTAGTTATGTCCATCTCTACCTCTATTGATTGCAACTCCACTTCTTCCAAATCCTTTCTGAGTACCTCCATTGAACCAACAATTTTGAGTGGTGTGGTTGATCTTATCACATATGGCATAAGGTTAAACACTTTGACCTTTTGATTTTTCATGCTTTGCTCCTTTCTTATTCCCTTTCCAATTCTTCATTCTTTCATAGTTGGCTTGAGAGATCTCTTTTACATTCTCTTCCTTGTTCTCGCCTTTTTGCTTTGTGTCCTTCCAATCTACATAAAGAGCACTTCTTGAATTACCTTGATAGCAATTACCTTTCTTCACATTGGTTTTGGATTCTTGGTTGAAGAGTTGTCCAAGGACTAGGTTGAAATCTAGATTTTGTACATCCATGATGATGTCATTAGCTATGGTGACAAATTCTCATTGCTTATCACTCCAAAATCTATCAAGAATCTGCCGCATGGTGGCCTCTTCTTTAATGAGCTCTCCAATGGATGCTAACTGATCTAAACCTCATTGAACTTGATAACAAAGTTTTTTTTGGTTTGATTTGGAGTCTTCTTGATTTGGTTATGTTCTTTTCTTGCTTTCGTACTAGTAGAAAAGAAGGTATCCAGTGCATCCCGTCTCTTTAGATGTTTTGAATCCTCTCTAATATGTGGTAAAAGAAATCCAAGATAGAGTTTAGTATGTATGAACGTTTTTAGCATCCTTGCTCACCAGAGTGTGAGTTTCTCTATCTCCTATTGTGTATGTTCCCCTTTGGATCTTCCGGCAAGCATAGCTTCATCATTTGCTACAATTCCATAATGATATCTACCTTGCAAATAGGCTTCCAATATGGTTTGACAAACATCATGGTTTTTTCTATCAAGATTCGGAGTCATTGATCGAAAGTCATCACGGATCTTGATGTGGATCTGATATGGCTAAGAAAACTTGGAGAAGCGTGTAGGAGGTAGAAATGTGAGGGTAGAAGTGATGAAGATTGGTCTAGCCAACGAGCACAGGACTACCCATTGAAATCTTGGAGTTTAAAATACACCTTATAGGCTTTTGATTAGACCATGAAACTCAAATATGTAGTTTGGAAGATTCATGAGAAAAAGTCGATAAAAAGGGGATAATCCTACACATTGACTAGCTCAAAAATGTTGCTATTTTTTATAACACCCAATGTCAAATATTTAGACCAGCCATCATAATTAGAATTGTAAAAAATCCTTTGATAGGAATGTTATAAAAATTTTTGAGTATCTAAATAGCACAAGAGAAGGAATTAATTTCAACTAATGTGATTGCAATAATCTTTACATTGATTAGTTGTACCCCCGATTTTTGAAGGGTATGTCGAGATAGACCCCAATACTTTAAGATGAAGATTTCTCTCAATCCAATAAACTAAATTGCTAGCAAAATTCTTACAAGTATAAAAAAATGTTATAATATATGGAATAATGGAATGTTAAATGACTTTTATTGACTTGAGGGTTGTAAAGTGATGGTGTTTTGGTTTAGCAGGTGAACCGTGACTAGTCCTTTCTTTGCTATACACTCGTATGATCTTCCTTCTTTAGAAGCTGAAAGTATTCCAGCCGTCCGATTAGAGAGTCTAATTCTGCTCGTTCGAAATCATCACGTTCGCTCATGATGCATAACTTTAGACTCTGCCCGAGCATCAAACTTGATCCCGGAATCTACTACCTTGCAATATATGCTTCTCTGCAATGAGAACTTATCGCGCTCTCTAACACGAGTCCACGAAGCGTGCCTACCGTTCTCAATTTATTAAATCTATCTCTTCACCATTCCTTGTCAATTCTTCTACCTTCATCTGGTTATCATAAAACAGTCCCAAAGTAGGAGGAGCAAACACCCCCCCCCCCCCCCCCCCCCCCCCCACATAAATGAAAGAATCCAAGGATGCGTGATGAATAGCCTAGAAATATATCGGTTGAATCAGATGAAACCGCCGCTGCCAACCGTTGCTTTAATTTGCTTTGTTTTCTCCATCGTTTATCATGCAGGATACTTGAAGGTTTCTGTTGTTGGGTTTTAGTGCTTTTTTTTTCGCTTCTTTTTGTTTTCCTTTTTTTTATTTTATTGTTATACTTTAATTTTTTATTTGCTTGTTTACGTTTTAATTTGTCTTTCAATTACTATATTATCCCTTTTTTTTTTCTTATTCTGAATTAGCAATTTCATACAGATGTGATAAACTCACATGTAAAATGACATATAGTATTGATGTTCCCAACACCCTTATTTATCATCTCATAAAACCACACTTCAGCAAACAATTTGGAAAATCTATGGGGAAAGAAGACCCTATTGAGCTTAAATATAGTCCGAGTTTGTGAAATGTCTTGCAAGTTATAGAATGTGTGTATATGTGTATATATGTGTTTGTGTCTATGTGTTTGTAGGTACATGTGTGTGTATGTGTATGTGTCTATGTGTGTGTATGTATATGTTCATTTATGTGTATGTGTATGTATGTGCGTGTGTGAATATGCTTGTATATGTATATGTGTATGTGACTGTATGTCTATGTTTGTATGTGTATGAGTGTGCATGCATATATGTGTGTAATATGTATATGTTATGTATGCATATGCACATGTGTACATGCATTTTGTTTATATGTGAATGTACATGTGTGTGTGAATATGTGTATGTTCATGTGTCTATGTGTGTCCATGTGTGTGTACATGTGTGTCTATGTGTGTGTATGTATATGTGATTGTATGTGTATGTGTGTATGTGTGTGTATGTGTATGTGTATGTGTATTTGTGTGTATGCACGTGTATATATATACGTGTGTATGTGACTTTACTTGAGTGTAGATGTGTGTGTGTGTGAATATGTGTATGTTTTTGTTTCTATGTGAATGTGTGTGTGTGTGTGTGTGCATATATGTGCCTATGTGTGTGTATGTATGTGTGATTGTATGTGTATGTGCATAATTTTGTGTATGTGTGTATATGTATATGTATGTGTATGCATATATATATATATATATATATATATATATATATATATATATATATATATATATATATATATATATATATATACATATATATATATATATATATATATATATATATATATATATATATATATATATATATATATATATATATATACATGTATACATATATCTATATATCTATATATCTATCTATCTATATATATATATATATATATATATATATATATATATATATATATATATATATATATATATATACATGTATACATATATCTATATATCTATATATCTATCTATATATATATATATATATATATATATATATATATATATATATATATATATATATATATATATATATATATATATATATATATATATATATATATATATATATATATATTGTAGAGGAGGTACTAGGGTATCTACTTTAGCAGAGCATACAACATGCACTTCTAGTACTTAGCCTACTCAAGGGAGGTTCTCTTTAGGGAGATATACCCTTTTAACATTTCTATGAGCAGGCAGATATCAATAACTACACAGAGTTGTGAATACTTAGGGATAATATTAATGACAAATGACAAAAATGGAAGACCAACCACTCCTTAGTTCGAATCCGATGATTACAACACATGCAAAAGAGATGCTCAAAGGTTTATGCTCTGGGTTAACATGCCACTCTAGAACTAAACAACATCAATACAAGGGATCCATCCAATCCATAGAATGGACACAACTAAATGTAGACTAGCATTGATCAATACAAAGTATGAAAACTTGCTCTAAGGGAAAGAGCACGAAATACCAATGACTCACACTAAATGACAAAACCAAGCCACTCCCTTCACACTATAGTGCTATTAGCCCTCACTGGGAAGCACACGCTCTATATCCTCACCACAGAGTGACTTCCTACAGTAGGCTTGTAGCCACAGAGTGCCAAGAGAGGACCCCTATACGTACGTATGTATATGTGTGTATGAAATGAACACAGATCCCTTGCTTTTATAGGCTCCAATAGGTCAAGAGGGACTTTTCGATTCCTCACATCCACAGATCATGCGCCGATTGATTGCCCAAAATTGGAAGGGTAGATCAAATATGCCACCAGTCTTGAATTGGATCCTCAAAAATAGGCAGTCGTCATGAATGGTTGGCGGCAACAATCATTTCTCCACTTCCACTTTTACCATTTACACTTTTACTTTCACTTTTATATGCAATTGAGATCCTCATTTTGTGCCACCCGTGATATTCGAATGATCCTGAGAAGCACATCCTTCACTTAATTTTTGTAGTAGCTTTTGATCCTTACATATGGGAGGTGAGTTGTGGGGAGTTGTGGGGGTTTTTGGGGGGTGGTCAAAATTGATCCAAGATTTCAAAACTTATTATTGCACCATTGGAAAGTACTCGTCGAGAGCTTTCCAACGATATATAACACTATAGGGTTTGGTTGAGAAATGATACTCAAACTATCCATCCAAAACTGGTCAAAACTTTGTTTATTACATCTTGTCTTATACCTTAAAATAGGTTGACGGGCGCCTTGGATAGTCCATCTACTTGTCATCGTATAGATTTGGGTTCGATTCCTTCGAAGCGCAGTGGAAAAAATCCTTTTGAATCCTTTTGAAAAGTTGATCGCAAACCTTTTTTTTTTCCATAATATAATTGACGCAATTGAGTCGTGGGGGTTTCTGGAGGGTTGTGCGGTTGTGGAGGGGTTGTGGAGGGGTGTGGGGTTTATGGGGTTTGTGGGGGGTTGTGGAGGGGTGTGGACGGGTGTGGGGTTTTTGGGGTTTGTCGGGGGTTGTGGAGGGGTGTGGGGTTTGTGGGGTTTGTGGGGGGTTGTGGAGGGGTGTGGGGTTTGTGGGGATCATGGGGTTTGTGGAATTTGTGGGGGGTTGTGGGGTTTGTGGGATTTGTGGGGTTCGTGGGGTTTGTGGGGTTTGTGGAGGGGTGTGGGGTTTGTGGGGTTTGTGGGGTTTGTAGAGGGGTGTGGGGTTTGTGGGGTTTGTGGAGGGGTGTGGAGGGGTGTGGGGTTTGTGGGGGTTGTGGAGGGGTGTGGGGTTTCTGGGGTTTGTGGGGGGTTGTGGGGTTTGTGGGATTTGTGGGGTTCGTGGGGTTTGTGGGGTTTGTGGAGTTTGTGGAGGGTTGTGAGGTTTGTGGGGTTTGTGGGGTTCGTGGGGTTTGTTGGGTTTTTGGAGGGGTGTGGGGTTTGTGGGGATTGTGAGGTTTGTGGGGTTTCTGGGGTTCGTAGGGTTTGTGGGGTTTGTGGGGGGTTATGGAGGGGTGTGGAGGGGTGTGGAGGGGTGTGGAGGGTTGTGGGGTCGTGGGGGGTTGTGGAGGGGCATGGAGGACTGTGGGGTCTGTGGGGGTTATGGGGGGGTGTGGGGTTTGTGGGGTTCGTGGAGTTTGTGGGGTTTGTGGGGGGTTGTGGGGTTTGTGGGGTTTGCAGGGGGGGTGTGGGGTTTCTGGAGGGGTGTGGATGGGTGTGGAGGGTTGTGGGGTTGTAGGGGGTTGTGGAGGGGTGTGGAGGGTTGTGGGGTTTGTGGGGGGTTGTGGAGGGGTGTGGGGTTTATGGGGTTTGTGGGGTCTGTGGAGGGGTGTGGAGGGTTGTGGGGTCGTAGGGGGTTGTGGGCTCGTAGGGGGTTTGTGGAGGGGTGTGGAGGGGTGTGGGGTTTGTAAGGTTTGTGGGGGGTTGTGGAGGGGTGTGGGATTTGTGGGGTTTGTGGGTTTGTGGGATTTGTGGGGTTTGTGGGGTTTGTGGAGGGGTGTGGAGGGTTGTGGGGTCGTAGGGGGTTGTGGAGGGGTGTGGAGGGTTGTGGGGTCATAGGGGGTTGTGGAGGGGTGTGGGGTTTGTGTGGGGTTGTGGAGGGGTGTGGGGTTTGTGGGGGGTTGTGGAGGGGTGTGGAGGGGTGCCGAGGGGTGTGGAGGGTTGTGGGTTTGAATAGGGAGAGAGGGAGAGAGAGAGAGAGAGAGAGAGAGAGAGAGAGAGAGAGAGATAGAGAGAGAATCATGCAGTGCTATAGACCCCCACATCAAGTCTTCGCACCGTCCCGGTGCAACTTTTCTTCATACAACTTTTCTTCACATGCTTATTGAATAGACTAAATAAACTGCAACCACTGAATGGAATATGGTATGTACAGAGAATGAAGTTGTTCTATCTTGTCTTAATTCACCTAATTCTTCACCCTAGAGATATTGACTAGGGGTATCCTCTTACCCTGCAAATCCTCCAGATGCATTGCTCCATGTGGTAATACCTTTATCACTCTGTACGGTCCTATCCATTTGGGTGCCAATTTGGTTGAAACTGCTAGGATCTGGTGCACCAGAACCAAGGATCCTTCCTCTACTTCTTTGGACCTAAGATATTTGCCGTGCAACCTTTTGCGACCTTCTTGTGTTACCTGAAGTTTTTGTATTCTTCCTTCCCTGTATTCTTCTAAGGCCACTAGTCTCCTAATGGGGGGTTCAATTCCAATAGTTTGGCTTGAATTTCTTTTTTGATAATAAATTCAAATGGTGCTAATGCCTCTTTTCCATATACTAAGGGAAATGGACTCTCGCCAGTCGTTCCCCTCTTTGTAGTTCTGAAAGCCCAAATTGCACCGATCAATGCTTGTGGCCAGAAGCTTTGATGATCGAAGGATAATTTGTGAAGCAATCCAATCAGAATCTTATTGGAGCTTTCTGCTTGGCCATTCGCCCTTGGATAGTAGGTGCATGATTTTTTATGAAGAACCTTGTACCTGTCAAATATAAATTGGAGCAATTGATTTACAAAATGTGTGCCTCTATCACGTGTTTTCCAGTGGGCAACCAAATCTTGAGAAAATATGTTTGTACAAAAACTTAGCTACTGATAACACCGTGCAGTCCACAGTAGCTTTAGCCTCTATCCATTTAGTTGGATAGCATGTGGCCATCAAAATATACTTCTTACCCCCAGGTTGACCAGTTGGACTAATTAGTCCTATGAAATCAAGACCCCATCGTTCAAATGGGAGGCATCCTGTAGATATGACTAATGGTTGGAAATTCAATCTGGTTAGCACAGGAGCACATCTCTGGCAAATGTGGCATTCTTTAGCAAACTTGATCGCATCCTTGTAAATATGAGATCACCATAGTCCCTTGTGGATGATTCTGTGAGCCAATTCTTCCCCCTTTAGATGGCCTTCACTGTGTGCTGCCTCAAGCAAAAGGGTTACCTCCTTTGGATAAACACACTTTCTCAAGATACCATCCGGACAATATCTATATAAATTTCCACTTATAAGTGAGTACGCTTTGGTTTTAAGGAGTAATATTCTCTTTTCTATGGGTTTCAAATGCTTTGGTAGTTTTCCAGTAGTAAGAAAATTGAGAATTCCATCATACCAATCACTCTAAATTGCTACTAGGAAGAGATTACTATCCACCAATTCATCATTAATACATGTTGCCTTCTCGCTCATTGCATTCCTGGACACTTGATCTGCCATGTAGTGCTCCCTTCTTGGCTTAATGTGAATATCAAAGTTGAATTCTTGAAAGAGGAGTAACCATCTCCAAATCCTTCCAGCTACTCTAGGCTTGTTTATCAAGTACTTCAAAGGCTGATGGTCACATATGACTATAAAATGTACACCGAGAAGGTAATGCCGAAACTTCTGAAGAGCAAATACAATAGCCAAGCCTTCCCTTTCGGTCGTACTGTAGTTCCATTCTGCGTGGGTGAGTAGTCTGCTGGCATAGGAGATAGGTCTATCAACCTTGTGTGCTGATGGTTGAGTTAGAACTGCACCAACAACATGAAGGCTGGCATCTGTATGCACATGAATCTCCAATGACCAATTAGGAACACTTAAAAGTGGAGTAGTACATAACCTCAATTTTAGTTCAGAAAATGCTTTCTCAGCTTCAACACTCCATGAGAAAGGGACCTTTTTACTAGTAAGCCTTGATAAGGGCTTAGCTATTTCTGAATACATTCGTATAAATATTCTATGGTATCCTGCATGACCCAAAATACTTTGCACTTCCTTTGGGCTTTGTGGAATAGGCATGGAAAGGATAGCAGTAACCTTTGCAGGATCCATCGTTATCCCTTCAGCAAATACAATGTGACCGAGAAGAGTGCCCTTAGTGACCAAAAAGTGACATTTAGTAGGATTTAACTTCAAACCTGTTCTAAGACATTGCTCAAAGATTTCTTTTAGATTTTCCAAATGGTCATGGAAATCTTGAACTGCTCCTCTTCTATCTGTGCCTGAAAATACTGAAAAGTCATCCATGAAAATGCGTAGAAAGGCTGTCAACCATTTGCCCAATATTAGATACATTGTTTTATTAAATGAAGCTGGTGCATTCTTCAAACCAAAAGCCATGCGGGTATAAACATAAGTGCCCCATGGAGTAACAAAGGTTGTTTTGTCCCTATCATGAGGATGGATCACTATCTGATTGTAGCCACTAAAACCATCCAAGAAGTTATACAAAGTGTGACCAGATACTTCCTCAAGTACTTGCTTTGAAAAGGACTGAGGAAATCCATCTTGAACAATCACTTTATTTAAGGCACGAGAATCAAGGCAAACTCTTATTTTTCCACTATTTTTCTTGGGTACAATAACCATAGAAGAAAGCCACCTGGAATGTTCTACTGGAACAATTATACCTGCTTCTTCTAGTTTTGTAACTTCCAACTTTATCGCCTCTGCATATTTTGGATTGAGTCGATACGGCCTACTTCTTGCAGGTGCGGCTCCCTTAACTAAGGGTATTCTGTGTAAGCCAAGCTCCTCTGGTATCCCTGTTAGATCTTTGTAGGACCATGCAAAGACATTTTTATAAGCAAAAAGTAAAGAAGTTACCTTCTGCAGTAAAGGAGGATAATGCCATAGCCAAGAGGCCAAGTGGAATACTTGAGGATTCTCTTCATCCCCTAAATTTATTTCTTGAACCAGTGTTTCAGGACTGGTCTTACTTGAGAAATCATCTCCACTGTATGCAGGAGTGGAATTTAGCTTATATTCTGCAATATGTTCCCTATTCCATCCTTGAGGTATATCCGAAAAGGGGAGATCCTCTCTACATTCAGGTTCATAACTTTCCTTTTCTGGAACTTCTATAGTTGTTGCCTCTACGATGTTTGTATTCTCCTGTAAACTTCCCTTCTTCAACTCCTTGGGAACTTGATGGCCTTTTCCTGCAACTCCTTCATCCGTAACTTGTTCTTTTATTTCAGTGATTTCCACCATGCAACACTGCACTTTCCATCATCCAATTCAATAATGTATCTTCTTCTTGGGGTAGAGAGGGCATTACCTGAGTGTCCACAGTATACCCCGTAGTTTTCCCTAGGTCGAATCCTTCTTCCAAATGTAGTTGTAGTTGGCTATTGGTGCTTGTTGAAATCCATAGTTTGTTTTTCCCCCAATCTTGCAAAGCTTTTGCTTGCCTTAGCCAAGGTCTCCCCAGGAGTAAAGGGTAAGAAGTCTCCTGTAGAAGTGCAATAACAACAAAATCTAGAACAAAGTGGCAACCCTGTACTATCATCAGTACCTTTTCAATAATGCCAAGAGGCGCAACCTGATGTTGATCTACTCGTGTAACTGTGAATGGTGCCATCTTGGTGGGGTTCAAATTCAGTTTCTTCATTGTGAAATCTGGCATCAAATTGATACCAGAGCCTCCATCTATGATCACAGCTGTGAGAGCTTCATCCTTTATACAAACAGATAATCTTGAGCTTTGGTAATCTGCCAAGGGTGCAGGGGGAAAATCAACCACGAAACCTTCTATACTAGGTGATTGGATCAAGTGAGCAGAGTGTATAATCTTCAATAAGTCACTTCTTATTTTTGAATCCATCCTTATAAGTTCATACAGACTAACCTTTTGATGAATACCTTTCAAGATCTGTTCAATGTTTACCTCATGAGTGTCTTCTTGCAGACTTGTTGGTTGGTCCCTTAGAGAAGTAGCCATCCTTTCATAAGCTCCTTCAATTTCTGCTTGGCCCTTCCACCCAGACTTCTTTTCCTCCTCTTTATCCTCGAATCCTTGTTGTTCCTCTCTATGGATTGTCGCTGTTTGTCTGGCTCTAGTCATCATGGGCATTGCAGAGGATGAAACAACATAAGACTGAGTGGTCATACCTTCTTCTTGTGGAGAGACAACAATCATGTGGATTAGAGCAGGACGGCTTCTTGGGCAGTCTTTGGTATAGTGATCCTTGGCCTCTGGACAATGTTGACAGGAAGGTGCATCTTCTGGAAGGGAACACCTATTTTGCATATGGCCATACTCACCACAACGATAACACATCAATGGTCTATTATATCTAGGCTTTATCGTATGATTTTCCTCTCTATTAGGTGCATTTGAAGTACTGGCATAATATGAATCCAAAGCTTGAGGGTTACCTCATTGCTGTGTACCCTTGAGGTAGTAACAGTCTCTAGCTTCATGACCATCCTTTCCACAAAATTGACAGCTTACCTTGTTAGGGCAATTAGCATTGGAATGTCCATTATTGTTACTTATTGTACACCTAATCTGCCTTCTTATATCTTGAGTGGTCCGCAAATTTTCTAACGCATGGCAAAGTTGGGCTACTTCACCATCAGTGCGATGCACTGGTGGCAAGACCTTCTCTTCTTATTGATTTTGTTGCATTCTCAATGCCTCCAGTTCCTTCCTCAGTTGCCCAATAGGGTCTAGTTCTGCAGCATAATTCGATTGTGTATCCCCTTCAAAATGTTGCCTAGATTCTTCAATGCATGATGCAGCTACAACAAAATAATTGAGGGTTGCATCCAATCTAAGAGACTCATGTAGCTTCTACTGAGATGACCGGGGCAGAGCTTTTTCTATCCATTTTTTAACCACGAAATCACCTGGAGCATGTGGAAGAGGTGCAACAAGTGCTTTTGTTCTAGTGTGAAGTTCATGAAAGGATTCACCTGATCTTAGCTTTAGGTTCTCTAGCTGATCTAGAGCTCTTTCTGAGGAATCACTTGGTCGAAATGTCTGTGAGAATGCCGTCTTCAGAGCCTCCCATGTAGCAAAATGGCCATCTGCATATTGAGTGTACCATTTGTCAGCAAGGCCTTCCAATGTGGATGGGAAGAGTACCAACATTGCATCCTCTCTGTTCTGCAGACCTCGTCCATGGCATAAGGAGATGAATCTCCTCACATGATCATCAGCATCCTCATAAGCTTGTCCCTTGAAGGTAGGGAACTTGATATTGAGTCTGGAGAGTAAATGAGAGAGATCCTCCATTTTCACTGGTGTTTCTTCTGACGTATCTGAGAAGAAGTCTAATGTTCTCCTACGCTTCTCCTTTGACAGTGGTGTCGCACCCAAATCAATAGATAAATTCGAGGAGGGTAGAGGGGAGGTAGGTTCACTAGTCGAAGATATAGCTGACTTGTTAAGGCTCCTTCGTACATGAAGAGGCTCCTTATCTGGTCGCGTATGGGTCATGTACCTACTTGCAAATGTAATAGGGCAAAAAATACTAAAAAAGAGGACTATTTACTATTCTCAGGGCCTCTCACACAAATGCAAGTGTCCCACCGGGCATGCCAAACTATAGAGGAGGTACTGGGGTATCTAGTTTAGCAGGAGCATACAACATGCACTTCCAGTACTTCGCCTACTCAAGGGAGGTTCTCCTTAGGGAAATATACCCTTTAACATTTTTGTGAGCAGGCAGATATCAATAACTGCACAGAGTTGTGAATACTTAGGGATAATATTAATGACAAATGACAAAAATGGAAGACCAACCACTCCTTAGTTCGAATCCGATGATTACAACATAGGCAAAAGAGATGCTCAAAGGTTTATGCTCTGGGCTATCATGCCACTCCAGAACTAAACAATATCAATACAAGGGATTCATCCAATCCGTACAATGGACACAACTAGATGCAAACTAGCACTGATCAATACAAAGTATGAAGACTTGCTCTAAGGGAAAGAGCACGAAATACTAATGACTCACACTGAATGACAAAACCAAGCCACTCCCTTCACACTATAGTGCTATTAGCCCTCACTAGGAAGCCCACGCTCTGTATCCTCACCACAGAGTGACTTCCTACAGTAGGCTTGTAGCCATAGAGTGCCAAGAGAGGACCCGTCTACGTACGTATGTATATGAGTGTATCAAATGAACACAAATCCCTTGCTTTTGTAGGCTCCAATAGGTCAAGAGGGCTTTGCCGATTCCTCACTTCCACTGATCATGCACCGATTGATTGCCCAAAATTAGAGGGGTAGATCAAATATGCCCCCAGTCTTGAATTGGATCCTCAAAAATAGGCAGTCTTCATGAATGGTTGGCAGCAACAATCATTTTTCCCCTTCCACTTTTACTGTCACTTTTGTATGCAACTGAGATCCTCATTTTGTGTCGCCCGTGATATTGGAATGATCCTGAGAAGCACATCCTTCACCTAATTTGTGTAGTAGCTTTTGATCCTTACAT
This sequence comes from Ceratopteris richardii, assembly GCA_020310875.1. Lineage (NCBI taxonomy): Eukaryota > Viridiplantae > Streptophyta > Polypodiopsida > Polypodiales > Pteridaceae > Ceratopteris > Ceratopteris richardii. The sequence goes on along the minus strand of CM035433.1, from coordinate 137,864,259 downwards.
ATGGGAGGTGAGTTGTGGGGATTTTTGGGGGGTGGTCAAAATTGATCCAAGATTTCAAAAATTATTATTGCACCATTGGAAAGTACTCGCGGAGAGCTTTCCAACGATATAGAACACTGTAGGGTTTGGTTGAGAAATGATACTTAAACTATCCATCCAAAACTGGTCAAAATTTTGTCTATTAAATCTTCTCTTATACCTCCATCTAAAGAAGGTCGATGGGCGCGTTGGATAGTCCATCCGACTCTCATCGTGCAAATCTGGGTTCGATTCCTTTGAAGCGCAGTAGCAAAAATCCTTTGAAATCCTTTTGAAAAGTTGATCGTGAACCTTTTTGTTTTCATAAAATAATTAACGCCGATGAGTCGTGGGGGTTTGTGGAGGGTTGTGGGGTCGTGGAGGGGTTGTGGAGGGGTGTGGGGGGTTCTAGAGGAGTGTGGAGGGGTGTGGGGTTTGTGGGGGTTGTGGGGTTTGTGGGGGGTTGTGGAGGGGTGTGGGGTTTGTGGGGTTCGTGGGGTTTGTGGAGTTTCTGGGGGGTTGTGGGGTTTGTGGGATTTGTGGGGTTCGTGAGGTTTGTGGGGTTTGTGGAGGGGTGTGGGGTTTGTGGGGTTCATGGGGTTTGTGGAGGGGTGTGGGGTTTGTGGAGGGGTGTGGGGTTTGTGGGGTTTGTCGGGGGTTGTGGAGGGGTGTGGGGTTTGTGGGCTTCGTCGGGTTTGTGGGGTTTGTGGGGGGTTGTGGGATTTGTGGGGTTCCTGGGGTTTGTGGGGTTTGTGGAGGGGTGTGGGGTTTGTGGGGTTCGTGGGGTTTGTGGGGTTCGTGGGGTTTGTGGGGTTTGTGGGGGGTTCTGGAGGGGTGTGGAGGGGTGTGGAGGGTTGTGGGGTCGTAGGGGGTTGTGGAGGGGTGTGGAGGGGTGTGGGGTTTGTGGTGGTTGTGGGGGGGTGTGGAGGGGTGTGGGGTTTGTGGGGTTTGTGGGGGGGGGGGGGGTTGTGGGGTTTGTGGGGTTTGCGGGGGGGTGTGGGGTTTGTGGGGCTTGTGGGGTTTGTGGGGCTTGTGGGGTTTGTGGAGGGGTGTGGAGGGGTGTGGAGGGTTGTGGGGTCGTAGGGGGTTGTGGAGGGGTGTGGAGGGTTGTGGGGTTTGTGGGGGGTTGTGGTGGGGTTTGTGGGGTTCGTGGGGTTTGTGGGGTTTGTGGAGGGGTGTGGAGGGTTGTGGGGTCGTAGGGGGTTGTGGAGGGGTGTGGAGGGTTGTGGGGTCGTAGGGGGTTGTGGAGGGGTGTGGAGGGTTGTGGGGTCGTAGGGGGTTGTGGAGGGGTGTGGAGGGGTGTGGGGTTTGTAAGGTTTGTGGGGGGTTGTGGAGGGGTGTGGGATTTGTGGGGTTTGTGTGGTTTGTGGAGGGGTGTGGAGGGTTGTGGGGTCGTAGGGGGTTGTGGAGGGGTGTGGAGGGTTGTGGGGTCATAGGGGGTTGTGGAGGGGTGCGGACGGGTGTGGAGGGTTGTGGGTTGGAATAGGGAGAGAGAGAGAGAGAGAGAGAGAGAGAGAGAGAGAGACTAGAGAGAGAGAGAGAATCGTGCGGTGCTACATAAATATATATATATATATATATATCTATGTGTGTGTGCATGTGTGTATCTGTGTGTATGTGTATGTGTGTGTATATGTGTATGTGTGTGTCTCTATGTATGTGTATGCACATGTGTGTGTATATGTGTGTCTATGTGTGTGTATGTAGATGTGCATATATGTATGTATGTGAATGCATGTGTCTTTGTATGTATGCATATGTATGTGCATGTCTACATATGTGTGCATGTTTATGTGTATGCATGTGTATGTGTGTGTGTATGTATATGTGTATGCATGTGTATGTGTGTGTATGTTTGTGTATATATGTGTGTATGTGACTTTATGTGTGTGTATATGTATATGTGTGTGTATGTATACGTGCATGTATGTGTGTGTATGTATGTACGTATATAGTTGTGTATGCATGTGTGTGTATGTATGCATGTGAGTTTATGTAGGTGTGTCTAAATGTGTATGTGTATGTGTCTATTCGTATGTATGATCATGTGTGTATATTTGAGTGTGTCTATGTGTGTATATGTTCATGTGTGTGTGTGTATGGTATGTGTGTGTATGTATATGTGTGTTTATGTGTATGTGTGTGTATGTATGTTGCTCCCAGATTACTCAAAGAATGCTCCAGAGAATTTGTGAGCCTAAACTAAACTCTAATAGCTATCCAATGAGACAAGAATTAGATCAAATGGATACAATATGAGGGAGAACCAATGCTAACAACTCAGGGGTAGAGAGTTGCAACACTGCCTACGCACACACATAGATATGCCTACTAAAAGAAAACAAACAAGCAAGCAAGGGGCTTTCTTATCACAACTCCAGAACTTAGTGCTCACTTTACATGAGCTAAAACTCCAAGAAGATGACCCAAAAGAAGTCGGGATACATGATCCTTTTATAGTGAGAAGTGTGCCCCTAAAATTTAGGAACGACCTTTCCAAATCAGCCTCCTAACTTGGAGGAATTAGTTGAGATGACTTGGGGAGTGGTTGAGTGATTTTTCTTGATGGAATCTCGTGGCTTTTGGCTTCCTTTGATTGCTCCACATGTCCATAAAAGATTCCCAACGAATTTGTAGCTTGAAGCTTGACTTTTAACACTCCCCCTCAAGCTTCAATTCTTCGTCCTCATCCAAGCTCCTTCATGTTGATGCATTGCTTGATTTTTGAAATCTTCATTCCATCCAAAGCCTTTGTAAACATGTCGGCAACTTGGTCCTTGGTACCAATATGATGTACTGAAACTTCCTTCAATATCACCTTTTCCCTTATGAAGTGATAGTGCACTTCAATATGCTCTGTTCTAGCATGATAGACAGGATTCGATGCTAGATGAATGCTACTCATATTGTCACAAAAAATTGGATATGTGTCAACCTGCAAATTAAGCTCCATAAATAACTTCTTAATCCACATTAGCTCACATGTGACTTGAGCCAAAGCTCTATACTCAGCCTCGATGGAAGATAATGCCACCGTGGGTTGCTTCTTTGAAATCCATGAGATGATCTTGCTACCTAGCATGACTAGGTAACCTTCTATCCTCCTTGGAACCGGCCCAATCCGCATGAGAATAAGCTTTGACCTGCATATCATCATCAAATGAATAGAACAATCCTTCATTTATAGTGGCCTTGAGATATCGTAACATTCTTCTTGCAGCTTGCAAGTGTGTAGTCCTTGGACTATGCATAAATTGTGATAACACTCCAACTCCATATGCTATGTCAGGCCTAGTTATTGTGGCATAATTGAAAGATCCTACAATAGATCGATAGAAAGTTATATCCCCTAATGGCTCTGCATCAATGGAGCTTAGATTTACATTAACTTGCATGGTATTTGAATAGGCTTGCAATGTAGCATCCCAAACCTCTCAAGTAGGTCTAGAATATACTTCCTTTGTATGAGCATAATACCTTCTTCTTTGTATAAAACTTCAATGCCAAGAAAATACATAAGATCTCCAAGATCAGATATCCTAAAATATTTTCCAAGCTTTGCCTTGATCTCCTCAATGCCCTTTGTATCATTACCTGTAATGATAAGATCATCTACATACACACACATGTAGACTACAAGTTCTCCTCTTTGTTTGATGAAGAGAGATGGATCCGCCTTGCATTGATTGTAACCACATTTGATCAAATAGTCCACCAATCTTTGGTTCCAAGCCCTTGGAGCTTGCTTTAGGCCATAAAGTGCCTTCTTCAACCTACAAACATGATGTGGAAACTCTTTATGAAAAAAACCTAGTGGTTGCTCCATGTATACCTCTTCTTCCAAGTCTCCATTGAGAAAGGCATTCTTGATATCCAATTGGAAAAGCTTCCATCCTTTGCTAGCAGCCATTGCAATGAGTGTCCTAATGGTGCTCATCTTTGTCATGGGGCTGAATGTCTCTTCAAAGTCCACTCCATAGGTTTGTGCAAAACCCTTGGCCAGCAATCTTGCTTTGAACCTAGAAATAGATCCATCTAAATTCCTCTTTACTTTATACACCCACCGATTACCTATTACCTTCATGTTCTCCTTCTTGGGCACTAGAGTCCATGTTTGATTTTCCTCAAGTGCGTCGATCTCTCCTTGCATTGCCTCTTTCCATTCGGTGTACCTGCTTGCATCTTCATAGCAATCGGGCTCATGATCTTCTACTACTTTGTTCATATATGCATAATGCATTGCCATGTATGAATCATAAGTAAACCTTTGAGTTGGATACTTAAATCTAGAAGACTTCCTTTCTTCACCTTTTGGAGGAATAAACCTCCTTTGCCTTGGGAACTTGATCTCTTTCTTTGACGTGGCTTCTTTCTCCATCATGTGTCCTTCATCGTCTTCAACTTCATTCCCTTCTTCATCCAACTCCACCAATGTTGCTTTGCCTTTGTTGATTGATTGTGCTTCATAGCTTGATGAAGATCTCACCCTCCATGGTGAGTTCATGCTTGAACTATCTTCATTGATAGAACACCTTGGGCCGCTTAGCTCTAGGTCGATTTGTTCTTCATCATGTCCATGCTTTTCTTCTTATAGTCCTGCATACAATCATACTTCTTATACCAAGGGAGTAGCTCATCAAATGCTACATCCCTTGATATCCTCAAGTCCTTTGTGTTTGGGTTGAAGCACATGTAACCTTTATGATCATTTGAATATCCTAGAAACCCTTTGGTTGTAGCTTGTGCCTCAATTCACTTGGCACATGTACATAACAAGTACATCCAAATATCTTCAAGTGGGAAAGATCAGGTTTCTTACCATAATAGGCTTGATATGGTGTCAAGCCATGGATCCCTGAGGTAGGATCCCTATTCATTAGATACATGGCGGTATTTACTGCATCACTCCAAAACATGTTAGGTACATTCATCTCATTAAACATTGCTCTAGCGATCTCGGAAATGTATCTATTCTTTCTCTTTGCTACTCCATTTTGTTGGGGAGTGTACCTGCATGTTACTTGCCTCTTCATGCCTTGAGACATTAAAAAATTAGAAAACTCATTGGTGAAATATTCTCCCCCTCCATCGGACCTTAGCTTCTTGATATTATATGTACCTGTTTCCTTCTCTACCATTGCCTTAAATGCTTTGAAACATGTAAACACATCTGATTTGTTTTTGATGAAATAAACCCAAACCATCCTTTTGCAATCATCTATAAAAGTGACAAAGTACTTGTTACCTCCAATGGATTGCTCTTTGGTTGGCCCCCACACATCTGTATGTATCAACTCCAATGGATGTTGGCTTATGTAGCCACTCTTCTTGAATGGAAGTCTCGCTTGCTTCCGTAGTTGACAAGATTCACATAAATGCTTCATACCTTGTCCTTGGAAGTTGGGAAGACCTTCAACCAGCCTCTTGAATTGCATTTCCTTCATTCTTTGTATGTTGATGTGACCTATCCTCTTGTGCCACAAGTCCAACTCCGAAATCCTCTTGTTTCCATATGTGAGTAGACATGTTGAGTGGAATGAGAATTTACCTCCAAAGTGAAGAGTCTCCCTTGCTTCTTTCCTCTTGCTATGACCTTGTAACCTTGCTTAGGGTTCTCCACAAAGCATCCACCTTTGTTGAACCTTACTTGATAGCCTCTTTCAACCATTTGCCCAACGGACACCAAGTTTTTTGTGATAGTAGGTACATGCAAGACATCCTTGAGACATCTTCCTTCCTCCTTGTCATACAAAGCTACATCTCCAACATGAGAGATCTCATTGGCTGTATCATCACTTGTTTCTACATGTCCTTTACCTTTGGGAACATGTAGATTAGTAAACCAAGAAGCATTGCAACTGATATGGTTGCTACATCCACTATCAATATACCAAGTGTTATCTACTTTGCTTGAATTCCCATTCATGTGCATCATCAAGAGATTGTCATTTTCTGAACTTGTAGAAGCATAATTACCTTGGCCTTTGTATGAAGAACCTTGATTATAGCTCCTTTGGTTTCCTCCTTGGTAGCAATCTCTAGCATAGTGGCCAAACTTGCCACATATGTAACATCCTTCACCATCTTGATTCCTGTTTTGTTGATGTCGTCCTCCTCTTCCTCTTGTTCTTCCTCTCCCTCTTGGTGATGAGGTGCCTTGGTCGTGTCCTTGATTGCTTGAGTGGCCTTGCCTTCCTCCAAACCTTCCTTTGCCCCTTGTCCTCGTCTTCCTTTGCCCCTTTGATTACTTGCATAGAAAACTTGTGCATCCTTGCTTTTAGTTGAACTTCCACCTATGTTCATTTCTTCCGTGACCATGAGAGCAAACAATTGCTCAAATCTCGTGTCTTTTGGCTTCCTTTGATTGCTCCACATGTCCATAAAAGATTCCCCACGAATTTGTAGCTTGAAGCTTGACTTTTAACATATATGTGTATGTGTGTGTCTCTTATGTGCATGTATGTATGCATGTGAGTGTATGTGTGTGTGTCTATGTGTATGTATATATGTGTGTGTATCTCTATGTATGTGTATTGTTAAAAGTGCATTTTTTGTCAAATACACTTTTAAGCTCTTTTCGGGTTCTTGGGGATGGTAGGGGTCTGATAAATCAGAGGCCGTGTATCTTATTTTCCCATTTAACTCATCAAGCAAGTAGTACATTAATGTTCAGTATCGAATTCTCTATACAGGTTTACTATTCATACTCGTGTTAAGCTTTTCACAGTATGTAACGCAATAATTACTAATTAACGTTGCACAAACTTATTATCAGTAACATACCATTACTGCGTTAATCACCAATTATGTAACTTAACAAGGTAAGAGTAACAGTACTCAGAATTAAGGAATGCTGCACTACGGCGTCTCCATAGGCCCCAAATTGCCTAGACACACAGTCTGACGATCCCGTTCCTCGTTACCGGAGAGCCACTGTAGTGTCTTTTCATTAATCGATAGAAAGATACAACACTTTGCTACGACCTTTCGGTATGTGGGGTATAGGAAAAATATGAATTACATAATGCCAATCCGATGACCTTACACTGGCACGCATGGTGGACTTGAAAATTAAGGCTCGTCTACGATGCCTTGTATATACATGGTTCTTGCTAACTTGAAGGTTCTAGAAGTTTTCTATTTTAGCGAATCCAGCATCATCTTTAAGATTTCCGGCTCTACTTATTGTGCATCAGTGCGAACAGAACTGGCTGCAATGACTTGACTCATCAAAATTTCAGCCTGGGTCTGCAAAAATGCCTCTTGCAAATAAAAGTCATTGGCAAGTGCTGCATCTCGACTCAGTCTCATATCATTAATTTGATTATCAATTCTTGATAGTTGGTCTGCTTGAACTCCTAGCTGTTTTTCTCTTCTCTCCAGCTCCTGAGCTTGATGTTGAATTGTCTGGTAATATGCATCTCTTTCCTTCTTAATCCCTGCTATCTCCTTCTGAAGTTGAATAGTCAGAGTTGTCTTGGCTTTAAGAGCAAAATTTGCCTGAAATAAATCGATAATTGCGGTCTGGAGTTCTGCAGTAGTTTGCTTAGCTAAATCAGCCATCTCCTATTCTCTCTGCACAACTTCATTAAGATGGATTCGCGTTTCTTCCAACAAATTTCCCATTTCCACTCTAGTGTTTGCTTTATCCTGTACTAGCTCTTTTAACTGAGTGATCTCTTCATCACGAGCATTTATCAAGACATCTTTGGCAGTTAATTCGGCCAATGCGGCATCGCGCTAAGCAATGACTATGTTTTGTTCTGCAAGCCTAGCTTGAAGGTGCTGAATCTGTAATTGCGGGGCATGATTTTCTGCTTTCACCACATTAGTTTCTTCTTGCAATGGCGCAATGTCGGCCTCTAGGACATCCACTTTGTGCTATAAGTCTTGACGGATACTATCTATTGCCATCTTCAATTGCATTGGTAACTGTTGTGAGAATTGGATCAACAGGTGACCCATCGATTCAAGTTCATGAAACATTGGAACCGGAAGAGAAAGAGGAGGAAGTGGTCGGGTTGAAGAGGCTGATAATAGATGAGGGGAATAGGCGGGAGAAGAAGACGGAGAAGGGGGTACGTCGGGAACAATAGGTTGGACTGGGGCAATTGGCGCAACAGTAGTTATGTTGGGCACCAACACGATTCCGGTGGGCTGCTGTGTTGTCGCTTCAGTTTTGTCAATGACAACATCAACCAAAGCAATCACTTCATTGACAATCTTAGTAACAATGGCTTGCACATCATCGTGGGATTGCTGCTGAGAATCCTCCTTAGAAAAAATTTCTTCAGATTTAGTGGTGGAAACACCTTGTTCCTGCTGCTGGATTGGAGAAGATTGGGCAAAAGAATCAATATGGATAGAAGTGGCGGTGTCGCGGAAGACTTCTTCTTCATGTGCGGCATTAGATCCTTGCACCTAGCTCTCAGACGGACTTATACGGGTGCGTTTCCAGCGAAGAAGTTGGAAGAGATCTTCATCCTCATCCTCCTCGTCTTCGAGCATGCGAGTAGATTCTTCACGCAATAAGAATGGAGCATTTGGCGGAGGTTGTGCGGCTTGAATGGCTAGAAAAAGGAACGTGACGAAATGGGGAAGACGAGAGCACGGAAGATCACCCTTATTAACGTGTTTAATAACCGTAACACATTCACGGTGAATGCGCCAGAAATAAAAAGATGCAAAATTGACAGACTCACGAGAAGCCATGTCAATCATCGAGTAAAAGGGATGCGAAATCCCGTAGGTACGTTTTTGCAAATTGTGGATAGCAATTAAAAATTGCAATGCGGTACGTTCTGGATCACGACGACAAAGAATGGCGTACTCATTAGAGAATGCTGTGCAAATAGCATGGTCATGGTAGCGACAGGAAGGAGAGGACCATTCTCCAATCCATCTCGAGGAAGTCGGAAGACATCGGCAAACGAGGCCAAAGTGATCACTACGCGTGTCGGTAAGCAAAGGATAGGCCAACCCTGCTCTGTAGCAGGTGTGGTAGCGATAGTGGCAATAATCTGTGCATAAAATGGGTGACACTCCACTGAATGCCAAGGCAATTCAGCAACGTTCAAAAGGCCTTGGATACGCACAAACTCACTCACGACCGGGGTGAGTCCTTCACGGAAGGTAGCAACGTTGGCTAGTGCTTCCATGATGCTCACGCAAAAGTACAAGAACATAGAGAACACAGACCACACAGAGCATAGAAACACACAGACACAATAGCGATTAACAGTGAAAGAATTAAGATTAACTAGACAGACGACAATGTGAGGCGATCAAAAACCCTAATCATCACGTGGTATTGAAATGATAACCTCCATAATTACGGCATGCATGCATGAGCAGAATCAGTAACACGGGGCATCGATTAATCATATTTAGATATCAAAATGAGGAGAGTTACAAGCTATATTCAACCAAAATACAGAAATAAAAAGAAAATAAGCGACATGCAAAAAAATGAGGAAACACGTCAGCGGTGATCAGGCGGTTGGTGATATGGGCATAACTTTGAACCATTAATTACTTTGGGAAGGGGAACTCTGGTCAAGGTAGTCAACCGAAAAGTAGCTGGTCCCACTTGCTCACTAATCCGATAAGGACCGAACCACCGTAATTTAAACTTCCTAGCACAACGATTTGCTTTAGCATTATAAAAGAGCATAAGTTGGCCCACCGTAAAAACTGGAGTCTTGAGGAAACGATCATGGGTACGGGCTTGCCGCAACTGAACTTCTTGAAGAACCAGCAAACTTTCCCAACGATGTTCATCCAAGGCTCTGAGTGCTTCCAATCGAAATGGTAAAGAGTCTTCGGGCAACAATTTTTGAGTGAGGGCCACGCGGAGGCTTTGCACTACAATCTCCATCGGCGCTATTGGTAGGATTTCTTCACTTGAAATAATAAATAGAAACATAAGAATATTTCGATTTAAAGTCAATTTGTTGATATCTCTCTTAAATATTTTTGATGCATTTGATTTATCTTTCTCTTGGGTACCTGCAGGTTGAAGAAGTTGAGCATATATTTTGAGTAGGAGAAGACATATTTGAGTTCTCATTTAAACCATATGTATACGTATAACCACTCGTCAAAAATATTTCTAATCCTTAAAAGCTATATGTGATACCCTTACATTTACCTTATGTTCTTAAATGCTTGTGTGTAAAGGATATGATGATATTGCAAGGATAAGAGTAATCAATAATGTTGTAAATATACTTATGAATGTATGTACATAGGCATGATTAGATATATACTCATAAGTAAACATGTGAGTTGATGTAGATATAATAGACAAGATTCATTTGTGCTTAAAAATGTGTAATTATGCATGTGAGTGTAAGAGATGTGTTTCTCACGAGAAATATTAGATGATGGATTGAGTTATAATATATATGTATTATATAAATATATGTTAATAAGTGATTCACGGGTATATTTAGCCTAGTATATGTGATTAACTAGTATAAAATGAAATAGAAGTATTTAATAAAGAATGTAATTGAATTAATATAAGTAAAATTAAAAATGGTATATGTAATTATAATCGATATAGTATTTTATATATGTATAGTAAATTATGTGTGAATTTATAGTTAACTTGTATATTCTAAAATAGACATTTAGAATGCGTGTATGCGTGTATTTTGTATATAATTTCTAATTGTAGTGCAACACATATATATATATATATATATATATATATATATATATATATATATATATATATATATATATATATATATATATATATATATATATATATATATATATATATATATATATATATATATATATATATATGAAATGCATGTGATTTCTTTTTCTCTACTGTCATTCTCCAGATCATTGCAAAGGAGAATACAAGTTTACGAGACTATGAGTTTACGAGATTGCAACGATTGAAGTTTGAAGCAAATTATGTTCATTTAGAACTATTAAGTTGTATAGGATTATGTACAAAGAGATTGTATTAGCACTTAACATAAGATTTATATAAGCTTAGATAGATTGATTTTGAAGTTCTTCATATCTTTACTCTGAAAATCAATTTACTTCTTTATAGTTTGATTTCGTATGTCTAAAGGTTTAGGGTCTACAAGTAGCTCTGATATTCATAGAAACGAATTAGATAACTTTATAGGAACTATTGATAGCACGAATAATAACAAAAATACAAAAATCGAAATCATTAAAGATAAAATAGTCGATGAAACTTTACATACATTAGAATACGATCGTAAGCTTTCCAGAGTTTTACCGTTACTATCTATAGTCTTACCTGAACCAGATAACAAAGAAGATCTATTTCCACCTAATTTAATAAGAAAACCCAATTCAAATCAAATAAAAAACGAAGTAGTTGACTTAGAAAAAAATAAAATAATTAGTGAGAAATTAGTTTTGTCTTCTCAGTTAGAAGCTATAACTAGATATAGAAACGCACGTCCTTACGGCTCATAGTCCTAAGAATTTAGTTCTTAAATTATACTCGAATAGATTAGAAACCTATATCTTTTATCTCTCCTAAACTGAAAATTCAATCCAAGACCCGAAGCATACTAAGAAGCACCCCGCATGTAGTCACATGGTTAGGTTAGCGTGATTCCTCTGGATGAACGTCTGCCTCCCTTCACACCCCTGTATGACAGCATTGGTAAACCCGACGTGAAGCGTGACGATAGTGTACCTAGGGTTTACATTGTATTTTCAATTTTAATTTAATTTACTAATTTCATCTTCTTCTTGTATACAGGAAATTGAAGACAGAAGCTATGTCAAAACAAGAAGAGTTTGTTGTTTCCTTTTTCCCTTGGTGTTGAGGGCTGGTCGTATGAACTGAGCGCCTCCACAGGAAGAAGGATTTCCAACCAGTGGAGCTTCGTCATTTCATTCCCCCCCATCAATATTCAAGAGGAACAAGAAATTCACAGTCACTTTAGTTTTGTGTTTAAGATTGTTTCACGTTCACTTTAGAGCCTCTTCAGCAAGCAAACATCAAGTAAGGTGTTTTTTTTAAGTTCTTTATTTTTAGTTTATGCACATCACTTAAAAAGAAAAGTTGTTTTCATCTGCACTAGGATTTAAGCACTTTCATATTTGCATTAAAAGAGTATTTAAACCTTTCTTCTTCATTTAGGAAAGATAATTTTTACTTAAAGCATTTAAATATTTGCATCTTAGATTTTAGGAAGACTTATTATTTTTGCATTATCAAAAAGAAAAGATTTGAAGTTTTTGAAAAGGAAAGATTGCTTGCTTTATTTTCATTGCATAAAAAGAAAGCTTTTAGCATAAAAATAGTTTAAATTTAGGGTTCTTTTGATTTATAGTTAAAGCTTTTATTTCTTCAAAGAAACTAAGATTAAAAAAATTAATAATAAATTAAAACATTTAAAATTTAAGTAATAGAGATAATTTAGGTTTTAGAAATAAAAAAGATTTTAGAAAAGAAGATTAGAATTAGTAAAGCCTACGACTAAGGTAAAAACTATCCCTGGCTTTATCAACTAGTGATAGATTTAGACAGTTTAGGGAGCAATTAGATCCGGTTATTAGGGACCTTCTTCTCCATTTGAGGCATTATCAAGAACGTAAAATGGAGGAGATGTTCAAGAACATGATGATAGAAAAGCAAGGAACTCCTACAGTCCAAGCTATTCTAAAAGAAAAAGGAAAATTTACTGGATTGAACATTACGGAATACCTGGATGCATTTGAGGAGAAAGTGCAAATCCAAGGATTATGTGATGATGTGCTAGTTAAATACTTTGGTTGTGTAGTTTCTATTTCAATTCTAGAAACTATACAAGAACACACCAACAAACCTTGGGAGGAATTTAGAAAGGAAGTACATAAATTGTTCTACCTCGAGGATTTTAGCCAGCATAGTCGGGAAGGTTTTCTACGTTGGTTAAACATTGTTAAGAGAAATGATTCTTTAACTCATCTTCATGGTGAGTTTATGAGACGTCTTGCTCAACTTCTTGAAGATGATAGAAATGCTATAAACCCAGATGTAATTATATATTTCCTTAAGATACTTAGTCCTGAGGATAGAGCTGAAACTGAAAGGCGTATAGAAGAGCCTAGAAAAAGGTATGGGCTAATTGATGAGTGGGAGAAGGTAAAAAAAGAGATAGAAGCTGTTGCTCAAATGAAGCAAATGCAAACGATTTTGTATGATAAACCTAATGCTTCTCAGCCTGAAGAGTTTCCTACTACAAGGCAAGTTGATATGCCAATGCATACTACTACGGCGACAGCTAATAATGAAGCTACTACTAAAGCTCCGATAGAATTCCAACTAGATGTTCTATGTAAATAGATGGAGAATGTCATGAATATGCAAGCATCTCTTTCAAAAGAGGTTGCTAATTTGAATAAACAGGTTTACTTCATGAGCTTTAATGATCTAGGGGCTAGCAGTAGTGGTGCAGGGCAAGCACTGCCTATTCAACCAGTTATGCCTCAATATGTTCCACCTCAATCAGTCTTCCAACTAGCTCCACAGGTTGTTGCACAGCCACCCTTTCAAAGAAATAATGAGAAAAGAGGGATTGGCGGGAAGCGCTGTGTATGGTGCGATAGTCAGGAACACGCAACATTTGCTTGTGAAGAATTAAAAAATGCTAAGGCAAATCAATTAGTCGTAGAAATAGACAGAAGACTATGTGACTGTAGGTCACATCTTCCTTTGTCTATCAATTAGGGTAAAGCAAGAATGAAAAAGCTTTACAAAAATTTAACAATCTCAAATGCGACTGCCAGTACTTCGGCTGCTAGACTAGAGCCGGTCGAGGATAGGCCTCCTTCAACGCCTAACCAAAATCTGTATTCACTAGAGGCACTAGTACGAGCTCAAGATGAAATAATGTACAAAACTGCATGGAAATCTCCTGTAGATCAATCTTCCGTTTTTTCTCACATTGCTAATGTTGAGGAAAAACGGAGACAAGAAGATATGCAGGATGATATAGAAGAAGGAGATAGGAGGGTAACAAGGAGGCAATTGAGAGAAGAAGAAAAGAAAACTGATAAAAAAGTTCACTTTGATGAATCTAATTTATCTCAAGAAGAAAAGAGAAAAATGATAAAGGAAGGCAAAAAGCCGACCGATGACAATGTTCAATCGCAAGAAGAACAGAAGAAATTGGAAAAAGAAACCTCTAAACCTGAAAATAAAGAGGACCAACAGCAAAATGAAGCGAAAGGGAAGAAAAAGGGTAGAAGAGCTCCACGCGCTATTATGATTTCTGAGCTCGAAAAGAAAAATGATGCTAGAGAGATTTTAAATCACATTCTTCTAAAAAGTCAAGTAACCATGTCACTTGAGCAAGTGTTTTCCATAGCGAAACCCGAGTTCAAGGACAACTTTATTCGGCTTATTAGAAGTGGGCATTTTCCTTTGCCACAAGATGAGGATATGCAAGATGTGGCAAGGGAAACTCTAGCTATGAATGAGGCAGTTACATTGAGTGAAAGTGACTATGAGGATGATGAAGAATTTGCAACAAGTAGTGTAAATAGAAATTTTCTATGACCTATACAGCCTGATGAAGAGATGTTAAAGAGTGAAAGTAAATTTAATTCTACCTTCTGGGCAGGAGGCACACCAGAAGTGAAAATAAGAATCGGAGATGAGAAGGATTACTGTTTAGCTCTAGCTCTCATTGACTCGGGATTAGAGATAAACGTTATTTCAAAGAAGTTTTTCGACAAATTTAGATGGCCAATCGATAAAGAGCACGGTTGGTGGATGAGAACAGCTGACAATGGCTCTGGCATATTATTAGGAGCATGTGCAAATGTGCCTATAATGATAGGTGGTGTTTGAGAAGAGTTTTACTTCTTTGTTTAAGATAATTGTTTGTATGAAGTGATTCTCGGACAGCTATTTATAGCTCAGATGAGAATGGAAACAAAAGCAATGAACGACGGATCAGTGTATGCAAGAGTTCTATCTAAATCAGGGATGGATTCTTTGCAGGTTATGACAATGTGCCCAGACCACACTAGAAATAGAAAGAGCTTAAGAAGAAATCCCATTGACTCGATCAGTCATGTATGTGATGATCCAACGGCTGTAAGAGAAAATGGGGCTTACTATGATCAAAATTTCTGTTAGACTCCACTATTGAGCGAGACAATAGTGGACGTTGTTTTGATGTCTCGCCTATCAATGAATATAAATTTGAGAATTATTTAGTTTATACTCCTACGACTAGCTTACACTATATTACGAAAGATAACCTTACAAAAACATTTAGAAAACAAACTAAAAAATATTTTAGAAAATCAGGATTAATTTCAAATGATGAGAAAATTGAATGTATAATTGAACTATCAAAAAGGTTTACTTTATTAGAAGAATTAGAAAATGTTTCTCATGAAAATTTAGAATCAAATCTAATAATTCTTAACTCTATTCAAGAGTATGAAATTATTAGTGAACTCATTATAGAACATGAAGCTAGCATAGAAACCAAATACAAGACTGTAGAAAAGAAAATAAAACCTGTAGCTCAACCCTTACCCAAAGATAGTCATGATATATTTCGACGAGTATCAAATGACCCAATTCTTAGAGATCGATCTAAGATAGGTCACATATTTATCGATGAGAGTAAGAAATATATTAAATGTGGTGATGAATTTCTTTCTCAAATTGAAAAAGAGCAGTTTACCAAGATGATTGTTCGTCATGGTAAAGCTTTTTCCTTATTCCCACACGAGATAGGATGTGCAGACCCAAAGTTAGTAGCTCCGATGATTATTTTCACTGTACCACACATTCCTTGGAATCTTCGTCCAATTCTAGTCCCAAAGGCTCATTTACCTGAGCTAATGAGACTATTAAAGGAGAAGATTTCCATGAGAATCTTGGAACCGTCTTCAGCACCATATTCCAATAGATGGTTCACTGTACCGAAAAAGAGCGAGAAGCTACACTTTATTCAGGATCTGCAACCTATGAATAAAGTCACTATTAGGAATGTAGGAACGATACCTATTGTAGATGAGTTTTCCAAGGAATTTGCCGGTCATTCCATCTATTCAATGGGAGACCTGTATTCAGGGTACGATCAGTTTCAATTAGCAATTGAGAGTCGAGATGTGACCACAATGAAGACTCCTTTGGGGTTAGTACGCATGTGTACTTTACCACAAGAAGCCACGAATTCTGTGGCACACATGATGAATGCTATGAATCTGGTCCTACATGACTTTATACCAAAAGTGACGATGCCTTTTATTGATGACATTCCAATAAAAGGGTTTGTGGAAACAAAAAAAGATGAAAGTTTAGATTCATCTGGTTGCAAAAAGTTTGTTTCTAACCATATTTCAGATTGTGAAAAGATATTTGAAAGATTTGAAAAGGTTGGACTAAATTTCTCCCTAGAGAAATCAACTTTTGGTGTTAATGAAGTGCTGATAGTTGGGCATTTATGTGGCCATTACGATCGTAGGCCCTATCTAGAAAAAATTGATGCCATTAGTAGGATTTCTGAGAGATGTCAGAATGTTAGTGAAGTAGGGAGATTCCTAGGTGCATGTGTTTTCTATGTCATCTGGATCCCTCACTTTGCTCATGTAGCAAATCCGCTTTATGATTTATTGAGAAAAAGAAAGAAATTCTTTTGGACTCATGAGCATTCTAGAACAATGAGACGTCTAAAGCAATTGCTAATCAATGCTCCTATTTTGAAACGTATTGACTATACAGGAAATAAGTCTGTAATCCTAACCATTGACACTAGTTCTATTGGTATAGGCTGGGTCATTGGACAGGATGATGAGGAGGAGCAAAGGTACGCAGTTCGCTTTGGATTAAATTCATTAATCCTGCTTTTGTACATATAGCCGGTAAACATAACACTATCACTGATATGCTTTCAAGAGCAAAATTCGACAATAATAGTGAAGCATTAAATTATCATATTAATTTAATAAATTATGAAACATCTACCTATACACATGAGAGATTTAGAGAAAACGATTATGAAGGAGAGTGGCGAGATATAGGAAACTATCTGAGTTCATTTGAGCCTTTCCCAAGCTGGTCTTCAAATTGATTCCGGACCATCAGAAAGAAGTCTTTTAACTTCTTCTTGAAGGATGGAGAACTTTGGAGACACGCCAGAGGAAAGGTTCAGAACTCTCAAAGATTTCTAGGTTTGAAGGTTTTTTAAGTGCAAGTTATGCAAGAGATGCATGAAAGCCTTTGGGCTGGTCATAAAGGCTTTGTTGCTATATATGAAAAGATTAGGGAAAGCTACTGGCGGCCGATGATGTATGTAACTGTCAAAGAATTTGTAAGCACCTATAGAACATGCCAGTTACATTCCTCTGTCAAGCATAGAGATCCCCTTCACCCGACCTATCCACCTTGTATCCATTACAAGTGGGTAGTCGACCTTGTGACCATGCCTAAAAGCAATAGTGGCATGAGATACATTGTTCTTGCATGAGAGGATTTGACAAATCACGTCGAGGCTAGAGCACTTCGTTCCAATACTACTTATAATGTATGTATATTCCTTTTGGAAGAAGTATTATCTAGATTTGGATATATAGAAAAAGTAGTAGCGGATAGAGGTGAGTTAGATGTGAGAGAGGCTAGAGAATTCTTTGCACAACATGGGATTTGATTGTCTCTTACGAATGCTTATAATCCAGAAGCAAATGGCAAAATAGAACGAGGGCATCCTTCCATAGTGAAGGCCATTTCAAAAGCTTGCCATGGAGATATTGGTCAATGGCCAAAATATCTCTCATTTGCTCTTTGGGCTGATAGAATGACGTACACGAGAACAACTGGTTTTATGCCGGCTGAACTCATGTACTGTCAGAAACCATTATTTCCTGTTCATACTCAGATAGTTAATTGGATGAGTCTAGGTTGGATGGATAATATTTCAAGAGAAGATTTATTAGCACTTAGAATTAAGCAATTAAAACAAGGAAATGAAAATCTTAAAGAAGCAATAGAAAAATTAAAAACATCTAGATTGCAATCGAGTTTCTTAACATAGAACCGTCAAATTCACGTAATTTATATGTACTGGTTTCATAAACTAAAACAACAACATAAGGTCTGAACCAACGTTTAGTTAGTTTTTGACGTGCATCGTATTGAGTGTCAAACGTACTATCATACACAGCACCCAGTCACCACTCTCTATTGGTTGCGGCCTTAGTCTATGCTTCTTATCAAGATGTTTAGAAGAAGAGAAAGTAGTAAATTCGAATTGGATAAAGACTTTCTAGAGGACGACGATGAAGAAGAATAAAAATGATCAGGTGAAAGAGTTCTAAAACTTTACTTATTGTTTAGTTGTTAACATAATTTTTTTAATTGATGCATTTCATGTGTAGATATGAACATCCTTCTGGTAGGAAAGGAAGATTATTAAAATTATGAAACAATGAATTTACAACTGAAGTAGGAATGTGTATGAAGAGAAGATAAGAATTAGAGACCCTATGGCTTTCATAAGGATAGGAGAGGGAACACTTGACTTGCGACTCCTAGTAAGAGGTAGGCTTATTTTATATAGGTAGGCTACCTTAACTTCCAAACCATTTAGCTAATGAGATCCTAGTTCCCACTATAGCATTCCTCTAGAACCTCTATTTTGAATAGCGGTTAAGCCTTTCCCCTCTAACAAAAAAGTTGCAAAGAAAGAAAAAAGAGAGAAGCATAAAGCAGTACATTAATGGTTGCTGCATTATGAGAAATCAAAAAGATGAGAAAAAGAAAAATTAAAAAAAGAAAAAGAAAAAGAAAGAAAAAGTTATTATGATTCAGTTGTGGTCTCGAAACCACTTCTGAAATTCTATACGGGCAATATGAGGCGGATTTATGCTATAGTGGAATTAGTTAGATGCATCTTATGGCCACTGGTTAGGGAATGAGGGATAGACCATTTATATAAAATATTTATTACTTTTGAACGGGTTAATAGAAGAGCAAGTACCACAACTATCTAATTGACTTCTATAGGACTTTCTAAAACTTGTTTTCAATTTCATGCATTGAACGAAAAAGTTTGTGATTCAAGTTTGCATAATTTTAAAAGTCCTCTTAACTATCAGAAGTTGCACTTCCTTTTAAAAGCATATTTCATACAAGTTTGAAAATAATCCGAGAAACATTTTCCAAAAGAATTTGATACTGCTTTCCTATTCAACTGCAGGTTGGCCCATCGAGGACGATGTGCAGGTTTGGTGGGGGCAGATGTCGGAAGGATTTCTTCACTTGAAATAATAAATAGAAAAATAAAAATATTTTGATTTAAAGTCAATTTGTTGATATCTCTCTTAAATATTTTTGATGCATTTGATTAATCTTTCTCTTGGGTACCTGCAGGTTGAAGAAGTTGAGCATATATTTTGAGCAGGAGAAGAGATATTTGAGTTCTCATTTAAACCATATGTATATGTATAACCACTTAGAAATATTTCTAATCCTTAAAAGCTATATGTGATACCATTACATTTACCTTATGTTCTTAAATGCTTGTGTGTAAGGGATCTGATGATATTGCAAGGATAAGAGTAATCAACAATGTTCTAAATATACTTGTGAATGTATGTACATAGGCATGATTAGATATATACTCATAAGTAAACATGTGAGTTGATGTAGATATAATAGACAAGATTCATTTGTGCTTTAAAATGTGTAATTATGCATGTGAGTGTAAGAGATGTGTTTCTCACGAGAAATATTAGATGATGGATTGAGTTATAATATATATGTATTATATTAATATATGTTAATAAATGATTCACGGGTATATTTAGCCTAGTATATGTGATTAACTAGTATAAAATGAAATAGAAGTATTTAATAAAGAATGTAATTGAATTAATATAAGTAAAATTAAAAATTGTATATGTAATTATAATCGATATAGTATTTTATATATGTATAGTAAATTATGTGTGAATTTATAGTTAACTTGTAGTAGACATTTAGAATGCATGTACGTGTGTATTTTGTATATAATTTCTAATTGTAGTGCAGCATACATATATATATATATATATGAAATGCGTGTGATTTCTTTTTCTCTACTCTCATTCTGCAGATCATTGCAAAGGAGAATATAAGTTTACGAGATTACGAGTTTACGAGATTGCAACGATTGAAGCTTGAAGCAAATTATGTTCATTTAGAACTATTAAGTTGTATAGGATTATGTACAAAGAGATTGTATTAGCACTTAACATAAGATTTATATAAGCTTAGATAGATTGATTTTGAAGTTCTTCATATCTTTACTCTGAAAATCAATTTAGTTCTTTTTAGTTTGATTTCGTATGTCTAAAGATTTAGGGTCTACAAGTAGCTTTGATATTCATAGAAGCGAATTAGATAACTTTATAGGAACACTTCTTCCACCTTCTATTGAAGCACGAATAATAACAAAAGTACAAAAATCGAAATCATTAAAGATAAAATAGTTGATGAAACTTTACATACATTAGAATACGATCGTAAGCTTTCCAGAGTTTTACCATTACTATCTATAGTCTTACCTGAACCAGATAACAAAGAAGATCTATCTCCACCTAATTTAATAAGAAAACCCAATTCAAATCAAATAAAAAACGAAGTAGTTGACTTAGAAAAAAATAAAATAATTAGTGAGAAATTAGTTTTCTCTTCTTAGTTAGAAGCTATAACTAGATATAGAAACGCACGTCCTTACGGCTCATAGTCCTAAGAATTTAGTTCTTAAATTATACTCGAATAGATTAGAAACCTATAGCTTTAATCTCTCCTAAACTGAAAATTCAATCCAAGACCCGAAGCATACTTAGAAGCACTCCGCGTGTAGTCACATGGTTAGGTTAGCGTGATTCTTCTGGATGAACGTCTGCCTCCCTTCACACCCCTCTACGACAGCATGATTGCTTCCAACCCATAAGCAAGCTTGAAGGGAGTCATTCCGGTTGCTACTTTGTATGTAGTCTGGTATGCCCATAAAACTGCGGGAAGTAACTATTCTGGCAATTCCACGATCAATTTGCAAAGTATACTCAACAACGTCTTATTGGTGCTTTCATCCAAACCATTAGCACGTGGATAGTATGGTGAACTGAATTTATGCAGAATTTGAAAAGTGTGCGTTAGTACTCGCATTAAATTGTTGGCAAAATGTGTGCCTTGGTCTGTCATAAGTTCCAGAGGTAATCCATAACGTGGAAAAACATCCTTCATCAGGCATTTTGCCACCAAAACAGCTGTGGCAGACCATAAGGCCCAAGCTTCCGCCCACCTGGTAGCATAATCTGTACAGATCAATATATATCGATTGTTGCTAAGGGTCGCTAGTGGTGTTATTGGCCCAATAAAATCAAGACCCCACTTCTGAAAGGGTTCCAAAGGTAATACATGTTGCAGAGGAAAGAAGTGGCACGGTAATGGCTGTTCAAATTGACAAGTGTCACACTGCTGCACAAACTGAGTCACATCTTTGTACATGGTAGGCCACCAAAGCCCACTTTGCAGAATTTTCCGGTGAGTAAGATCGGCTGCAAATGTCCACCGGACAGTATTGAATGTGCCATAATAATAACCGAGCCTGCTTCATGTGGTGGGATACAACGAAGTAAGACACCAGTATGATCCAGGTAGTACAATTGACCTACAATCAACCAAAATTTGCGACTGTAAACTGCAATTTTTCGCTGTAGAGTAGGGGGAGTATAAGGAGGAAGACATCCTTCAGTTAGAAAAGTGAGTAACGTATCATAGTAGGTAGGCGGCACAAGAGGCTCTCGAGAGTCTTCAATAGTTGGCTCAGTAACGTAAATTGCTGGTGTAGTGTCATCAACCCCCACCGGAGCTTCACCGGAATCCAACCGAGATAGAAAATCTGCCAAGGCATGTGTTGTGTCGGGTCGATGAACAACTTCATAGTCCAATTCCTGTAATAATAGAATCCATCGAGCCAAGCGACCACCTAAATGTTGATGTCGGACTAAATACACAAGTGCGGCGTGATTCATGTGAAAGATGAATTTGCAGCCCAACAAATAATGCCGGAATTTCTTCACAGATTACACCAACCCGAGACATTCTCTTTCGGTCACTAAATAGTTTCTTTCAGCAGGGGCTAATCGGCGACTTGCATAATAGACAAGCCGAAACCACTTGTCAGTCTGCTGCATTAAGACGCTTCCAATGGCTATGTCTGATGCATCTACAAAGACATGGAACGGGCGTTCCCAATCAGGGGGTTGCAAAATTGGAGCCTGCGTCAATAATCCCTTTAAACGATCAAATGCAATTTGGCATTCTGGAGTCCATTCGTTTTGCCATGGAGTACTTGTCATGAGCCGATTAAGTGGTGTTCGTAAATGAGCTAACCACCATAAATGTCTGCCATGCCATCGGATTTGACCCAAAAAGTGCATAACTTCTTTCGGTGTTGTAGGGACTTGTGCCTGCAACACGGTTGCAACTTTATCCGGATCAACTTGTATGCCACGCTCAGAGATAATATGGCCGAGGAGTTTGCCACAGGAGATCGCAAACACAGATTTTGCCGGATTCAAGCATAACCGGTATTCACAACATTTTTGAAAGCAGCACCGTAAATTATACAGGTGTGCCGCAATTTTCCCAAATAAGGAAAAGTCATCCAGATATACTTGCATAAAAGTAGTCAGGTAGGGTGAAAAGATTTCTTCCATACAACGTTGAAATGTTCTTGGAGCATTCCTTAACCCAAACCACATTACCGTACAAGCATAAACACCCCAATTCGTAATGAAAGTTGTTTTCGGTATGTCCTGTTCTGCCATTCGCACCTGGTTATAACCACTATAGCCATCCAAAAAGGAGTACATCTCATGCCCGACCACTTTGTCTAGCATTGTGTCGAGAAAGGGGAGAGGAAATGGATCAAGTACCGTGGCCGCATTCATTTTCCGGTAATCCACACAGATACGCAGCTGTTTATTTTTCTTCGAAACAATCACGATCGGAGATATCCATTCAGCGTGCTCGATTGGTACAATGAATCCCACCTTCAATAATCGATCAAGTTCTGCTTCGACCTGTGCTGCATAATTGGGGTTCATTCGGTAGCTGGATTATTTAATTGGCTTCGCCTCAGGCTTGAGCACTACCCGATGTTGATAGATAGGCGGATCAAGACCTTTCATATCACAATAGTCCCAAGCAAAACCATCGGAAAACTCACGCAAAAGTCGGATCAAATCTTCTTGGAATGCCTCAGACAATCCTGCCTTAATCTTAACAGGTCACGCGTTAGCCTCATCACCCAAATTATATGTTACTAAGTGGTCTTTCGAAACATAAAATTGTCGAGGTTTCACCAGATCATCTGCTGACTGTAAAAGTTGATGTAGGGTGGCTCCATCCATAGCAACACTATCATCTGCATCCACCTCTCGGGTCACGGGAACAACCATACACAATGCCGGACTCCACATGTCCGCTACTGATTGAAGATCTACAGTACCTAAAGAGATTAGATCTTTATTGTTCTTCAGAAACGCCTCTTCCTCATCGTCAGATAAGCCATCCAACATGTGGACCGGCTCCGCTACATATGGTGTGCCATGAAGCTCACAGGGCTGGATGGCATCTAGTTTAACAACATATTTACGGTGATTATCTTTGAAAGTCAATTCCTGCGCTGACCAATCCTATATAACTTTGGCTTGTTTCAACCATGGCCGACCGAAAAGTAGATTGTAGTCGAGGCTGGATTCTGGTAGTTCTAAGACTACAAAAGTCATTTTGAACGTGGTATCCTACAGAGTAATCGGGATATTCTGTACTAATCCCACCGGATGGACTCGGGATTGGTCTGCCATTCTTACAAAAAACTGGACGGGCTCGATTTGGGTCCACCCCAATTTCTTGTAGAGGGCTGCAGTTGCTATGTTCACACCCGACCGCCATCAATTAGCACTTGAGTAATCTTTTGATTTTTATGCCACACAGTGATTAATGGGACTGAATGATCCACCGTAGAATCAGTTTTGGGTTGTATTGTTGTAGTCACCAGAGTATCAGGAGATCCACGACTAACCTGTTGTTGAAATTGCTGCCGAACTCTTGGAAACAATGCGAGCAACTATCCCAACCGGAGTGTAATTGAAGCCTTAGATAGAATCTCCCATACCTGATCTGTTTGAATCGTACTCCTCACCGCTTCTAATGATGGTGCTGTTGTTACGGGGTTAGGATTTTGTTCAGTCGTTTTTGTCGTTGGCAGGGGAACCTATGTCATCGGAATTGGATCGGGGAACACAGTTGGCTCTTTAGCGGTCCATTGACTAGCCTTTGTATACATTCGTTGTTGCTCATGGATACTGGGTTCAAACACCTCAGTAGCTGGTTGCAACTGCTTACCCAATCTTTTCTGGACCACTGCTACTTGTGATTCCACGGGTGAGTTATAGACCATCTTGGTCATCGAGTTCTGACGCTCCTTCTTCCTTTTGTCGTATTCTGCTGCATCCTTGCAAAATCTCTGGATGTGGCCAATCTCATCGCAAAAATGACATCGAGGTGATGGTAGAGAAGTACTCTCCGCTGATGTACCGGCCTGCCATCGAGTTGCATGGAAATTGGTATTCCGCCGACCCCCATAATTTTCTGTATCCTTGTGACTGATTGTTTCGCATCTATGGTGGCACGTAATGGGTTGCGGGCTGCCTGGGTTCTTGGATAATGGCATTTACAACTGTTCGCCCCTGCACCTTGGCATTATACCCACAATTTTCTGTTGAGTGTCCGATTGTGTTGCAGATGGCGCAATACATCTGATTAAGGACACATGTAGCACTGGTGTGCCTTGGAATTTTGCACCTGGTACAATACATCTGTTTAGCTAGATCATCTATAACGTTCTTACTGGCTTTCAGCCACTTCAAGTCTTCGGCGAATCCCCCAACCTTATGCTCTAGTTGCAGGGCCATCGCAATAATAACATCGAGTGTCATAGCCCCCACATAGTGGATGATCATGATTTTTCTTAGCTGTGGGGTCAGACCATTAATGAACCACTGGGTTATAACATCATCCGATAAATTAGCATGTGCCGGAGGCAATTGTCTTAAATGAGTTCTAAATAATGTAGCATATTCCTGAACAATCTGGTGCAGCTTCTATCAATTATTCTGCAAATAGTCGAAGATTTCGGCGGGATTCTTCTTCAACTTGAACCTCTCTAAAAACGCATCCCTTATTGCATCATAGTTAACGAAATGATTGATATCATACTCTGTTAACCACCTTGCTGCTTCATTGACTAATGTTGCCTGACATACGATGGCCTTGTACGCCGGATCGGGTGGATGGTTCAGCACGGCATAGCTTATCTCAAAGGTTCGCACATGTGCATCAGGGTCGTCACTTGGAAATCCACCGAACTTTGTGTAAGTCACCCCGGTGGGAACTCGTCGAAGTGGAGGTGGTTGTTGCTGTTGCTGCTGTTGTTGTTGCTGTTGTTGTTGTTGTTGACCACTCATTGTGCTATTAGTGGTACCATTGCTGTCTCTTGAGTTTTGAGGGGGTGTCTCTTGTCCTTCAGAATCTGTATTATCAGACCGCTCACCTTCCGGCTCGAAAATAGCGTTCAGTCTCTTACGTATCTCCAAATCAAATAGCCTATCCTCAGCTTTGGTATCAAAGGTAGGCAAGTTTGCCCCCAACAGTGGTGTATGTAATAAAGAGCCACCAGGGAGTGTCACGCTATCACCAGAAAACTGTAAATTCCCACCAACGGGTACCGAACTTTCACCGTAACTTGTCGAATTTTCACTGAAACAAGGTATACTTTCACTAGCAAGGATCTCTCTCTGTAACACAACTTTATCCCCGAAACGGTTCAAATTATGACCAAATGGTATCGATTCAACTGAGCACTGCGTCTTTGTACACTCCGAAGTGACTACACCTTCTTCAGAACGCACCAGAATTATACCGGAATCTACCAAAATCTCATCATTTATCACCAAACTGGTACTCGAATCTCGACTAACTAGCTCCAATTCTTCGGCAACTGGGTTTAAATGGCCTGCACTTCTACCACCTGGGGGTGTCCCTAACAAATTTGGTACTGTTGAGGGATGCTGATCTCTCCTATACTTCGGATAAGACTCGTCGGATTGAGTAACCGGCATATATAACCTCTGCACCACTTGCCTTACGTACTGCTCCACCTTACTGATCATTCTCAATCCATTGCCATCTTCCCACAGATGGCGCTAGTGTTAAAAGTGAGTTTTTCGTCACAGACACTTGTGAGCTCTTTTCGCGTTCTTGGGGATGGTAGGGGTCTGATAAATCAGAGGCCCTGTATCTTATTTTCCCATTTAACTCATCAAGCAAGTAGTACATTAATGTTCAATATTGAATTCTCTATACAGGTTTATTGTTCATACTCGTGTTAAGCTTTTCACAGTATGTAACGCATGAATTACTAATTAACATCGCACAGACTTATTATCAGTAACATACCATTACTACGTTAATCACCACTTATGTAACTTAACAAGGTAAGAGTAATAATACTCAGAATTAAGGAATGCTACACTACGGCGTCTCCACAGGCTGCAAATCGCCCAGACAGACAGTCTGGCGATCCCGTTCCTCACTACTGGAGAGCCACCGCAGTGTCTTTTCATTAATTGATAGAAAGATACAACACTTCGCTACGACCTTTCGGTATGTGCAGTATAGGAAAAATATGAATTACATAATGCCAATCCGGCGACCTTACAGTATGCATAATTATATGTGTGTGTTAGATGTATGCATGTATGTACATATGAAAATGTGTTTCTATGGGAGTGCGCAACTAGAACAACATCTCTTGTACTCTCTATCTATCTCACTCTTGAGTTCGTTGGTTGGTCACATCTTGGAAAAAAATTTTCCAAGGGAAATCCATTTTCTTTTTTGTATTTTCAAGTCATCACTTACGCGATACTTTTGCATTGTCAGTTGTTTTCATTCATTACCTAGATCATCGCTAATGTGCAATGCTCCTAGTGAAGACATTTTCTTCGTCACATAAGAAATGATCATTGTGCCTTATGTGAGCCACCCTTTTCTCTCTACAATGTTACCTAGAAATAGCATCGCATAAGTGATGCTGTTGGCTTTGTTTTAAAAATGCAGCATCACTATGCCCCAACGTTCCTTATAGTTAATGTTTCTATTTTTGGATGAAACACTCAACTTGAAATGCTCATAGGAGTGAGAAAAATTACAATTGGAAACATTCCTTTTCGAGGAATGTTATAGATAGTGTTAGGAAATGTGTTTGAAATAAGCTTAACGCTGATTGATGCTACCTACGATCTTTCACGACTGCATAGAGATATACCCTAAGACCTTAAAATTAGAATTTCCCTCACTTCAATGAAACATCTACTAGCCAAATTTCTATACTTGCAAGGAAAAGTAATAACTTTCCAATGAATGCTTATCCATCCACAATGGAGCTTTGTAAAGATAGAATCACCGTCTACAGGATAACTATTCTTGAAGATTTTGGTGTAGAGAAATGCGGGAACAAAATGAGGACCAAGAGTGTATGTATATTGCTTCAACGTATTCTGTATCAATTTGTGAGTCTTTATATAGACTCTTCAAGTAATCCACGAACCTTTTACAATAATTTGAATTCGAATCCATCCGGTTGGAGTTTGTTGTGATGAACAAAGCACTCTTCCTATATAATCTTGGAAAGGTAATGATCAAGTCTAAATACTTGATCTTAGGTTATTGATTGATTGAAAATCTCACCAAGTCTAAATTCATGGAAATTTAGTTTAACTTTTATAATTTTATAACAGTAAACCTCTTAAACTTCCACATGAGTATGTGATCATAGAAGATCCTTATGGAAATACCTAGATTGAGAATAAATCACTACAACAGATCGGTCCTATACCAAGGTTTATACCAAGGAAAATGAACGTGCATATTTTTGCCCCGACGTCGGTGTAGGTGGCGGTATGCGCGTCGGTATTAAACCGCCGATATGAGCATGGGTATGGGCATTGATATAAGCATCGATAAAAACATTGGTATTACCGATGCCCATACTGACGCCCATATCGACGCCTCTGTTGGGTGTACCGTCACCTATACCGGCGCCCGCTAGGTGTACCGATGCTTATTCCGATGGCATTACTGGGAGTACCATCACTTATGCCGACGACCAAATCTGCAATTTTGTTTTTTGGCGGAGTGTGTTGTCTTTTGCTACAACAACATTACCATGATGTTGCTTAGCAAAAGACAATACACTCTGCCCAAAAAAACCGAGTACATGTGATATGTACTCTAATGTCAACCGAAATATGATTTCATAAAACACAATATTATTGGACACAAAAGAGATAATCAGAATGAACCATGAACCATGAACCATGAACCATGTAGAAGAAGAGTTATATATTTCATAAATGAAGCATGTACAAGAGTGTGGCAAACCACTATCAGATATGACGCTTTTACAAAATGTGGCACTAAGGTAGGCAGTGCCATATAAAACTCAAATACAAAATTTTGGTGTGCCATTGCCATACACATCAAGTCCTCCAATAGTGCAGTCAATCCATGACGATATCCATAAGCCTCCTCCATTCGTGTTGGAGGACAACCCATTGCCAGCTCCTGCAACAAATATACAAAAGATTAGAGGAACGTACATGATAGGTTTAACACAAACAAATTCAATAAATCAAATGGTAGTTACAAACTCGTGACGCATCATGTCATATCCGCCACTGCCCAAATGTCATGGTCCAACTGTATCTAAACGTGTGGCCATAGCATCTCCCTGTTGGCGATATCGTTCAGGAGTCTGCTGCTCCTCGTCGCGAATCATATCCCACTCCTCAGCATCTAACCATATAGGCTTTGGTAAGCCTACTTTGAAAGCATCACAAGCCTTGGATCATCCATGGGACATAACTTCACGTGCGGTGTGCAGAATCCACTCTAAACTCACAAGAGGCTGTCCATCCGCTGGTCGAAACTCCTAATAAATCGTCTGTGTGATATAATTCTTCGATCTTTATCTTGTTCACTCCATTTCAACATGATAGAGTGTCCAAACTGTATGGAGCAAAGCTGTCGTATATGTGCATGGATTGCTTTGCCAGCTGCATCCATCACTAGAGCTCCATCTCGGATTCTATACACCTTGGAGTCATCATGGTCATGAGCACCCCAAGGTGTACATGGTGTTCCACGTGATGTACCACGTGGCGTACCTACATCTGAGGTACTCATCCTAGGAGTAGAAGCAGGCAACACAACGTGGGTCGCACTTCCTCCACAACAGCCGCCGCCTCCAGACCTACCTGTAGATCCACTCCTAGAGCTTCCTACTCTAGAGCGTGACCTCGACCTACCAAATGGGCCAGAACCTATATCGTGCTGAGGAGTGGAACGCACATGTCTACTATTAGAGCCAGTTGGGGATGGGTGAAAAGATGGTCATGGTGGAGTCATAAAGCTAGGAGACATACCCCCCGCAAGAGTAGCACCACCCACAGGAGTGACATGGGAGGAATGACACGGGCAAGAGTCAGACTGGCGGGAGTGAGGCCGGCAGGAGTGAGGCGGACAGGAGTGAGGCCGGAGGGAGTGCTACCATGAGTGATGCAATACTATGATGCAGCGGCCATATATGCGGGAGGTACCTTAGAGCTGAACTCTAAGAAGTGCTCCTCTGTCATGGAATGTGGAGTGACTGGAGGACTGTCTCCCATCATCCTCTGTAACAAAAGAACTCAAATAATTAGCATGTGATAATAAAGTTAATATAGAGAAATGGTAGTGTACAAAAAAACCTAGCAAAAAAATAAAAAAAAATAGTACGTACAAGTATTTGATTCAAAAATCCTCTAGTCTAGCATCCTTTTGGAGATCCGATGCACCGAGAATATCTATCTCTATATTGATGACTTCTAAATTGCTTGCTATGATGGTTTCTTCCTCATCATCATCTATTGCTTTGTAGTGTACTTTGTCTTCTTTAGTGACGTCTTCTTCTGCAACAATGATCTCTTCCTCCTCGACTATCGAATGAATCTCTGAGTCCACTACAGATAGACTTTCTTCTACATCTATGTTCTCACAAATTTGTATACTACGTGGGGCGACTTGTAAAAAAAAAGCCACTCTAGTTCTTTTGAATCTGGTATAAAAATAGCTTGCTCAGAGAGTTTGGGAAGTACAAATGTATCTCTTTCATCCACCCATAATTTTGTGGAGTCGACTTGAGGCAAACCGCTTTTATCCCGCCTCACTGTTGCATTTCTTCCGCAGATGACTACTTGAACCATTTCAAAATAAAAGAAAAGATAGTTTCAACATATCTTGAATCACACCACAATAATCTAGCTGGCCTTCTTGAGCATTATCATCTCTTGCACTCACTCTACTTTTTTTGCAAAGAGTTCACCATCAACGCACTATCAAAAGTAGACCTATTTTTATCGATTCGTGCGATCCGAAAGTGTCATCCATGAGACCATAGTGCACCGTATTTAGTATACTCCCAATCACATCCCTTTGCGAGTTCTTCTTCTTCTTCAAAGATAACTTCACCTGCTACCTTTGCTTGTGAAACTGCTATATCTAGCCATCCGCTCCTTGGAAAAGGTGGAAGAGGTTGAAGACTTTCTGGAAGAGGCAAAAATCAAGTGTAGTGATTCCTTAGAAACGGAGATCTTTGCTTTGCGTTGGTCTCCTTGGCAAGCTCATACTTTTCTAACCAATTCTGCATAGGCTCAGAGTTAACTATGCAAAATTCATTGCTTTGTCTCTGAAAGCTGCATCCATTTTTCTTTGCAATCCTTTACCTTGTGGTTCATCACCTATGAGATGAACATCTTCATCATCGCTCCATAAGCGAGGCATTTCGGGATCCAACGTATTTTGAAACTCAGTTATGAATACAAGAGACTCTTGTACAAGCCATCCCTCTGCCATGCTACCCTCTAGACATGCTCTCTATCGAACAAACCCTTTTAAGGTCTTCATAAAGCTCTATGAGAAGAACATCTGTCGGCTATGGATAGTTCCTGCTATTGCAACTTCATCTACCACATGAACCAGTAAATGAAGTTGAATAGTGAGAATAAATATGGGAAAGCATTTCTCTACCATACAAACAGCCTCGATAGCATTGCGTGCACTCTCTATGCTATCTCTATTTATCTCTTTAGAAGAGATCCACTATACTAAAGAACTAATTTTATAAACGTTTCTTCATACATCCTCCTAAAGACAGTCTTTTAATGCTACAGGGAGCACAAACTGTAAAAACTTGTGCCAATTATGAGACTTGAGCCCTCCAAGATCATCGTTTCATGTGAAAGCAGTCTTTAGACACCTCATGCATCCAGTAGATGTCTGAAACTCAGAAATTGTTTTCTTCACTTGTTGCTCTTCCATCCTACGAAGCACCCAAGGAGCTCTTGGTAATGATACTATTCTGCTGGGCTTAGTAATTGCCCATAACTCTCACATAAGTCCTCACTCTTCTAAGTCCTCCCTTTGTGCTTTGCCTTCTTTCTTTTTGATCAAAGTCTTTGTCAAGGGCACATCTTCATGTAATTGATTGTACTAAGGTTCATTTGGAGAGTGAGTTAGAGATTGAGTGGAAAGAGCCCTTAAAGTCCACTCATAATGTATATATATGGCTTGCTTCTAGTGGAAAAATCCTCCTTCTTTGTCGCCACATATGGCGTATGACGTTTTTCTTGTTTGTTTTGTTTAGTTAGTTAGTTTGTATTTCTTGGAATTCGTGTCACATCTCCTTCTTGTTCTTAAATCAAGCAGCTAGGCGTGCCTGCTACTGCTTTCTTCTGTGTTGTGAATGTAATTATGGCAACTTAGGCTCTCTCTCTCTCTCTCTCTCTCTCTCTCTCTCTCTCTCTCTCTCTCTCTCTCTCTCTCTCTCTCTCTCTCTCTCTCTCTCTCTCTCTCTCTCTCTCTCTCTCTCTCTCTCTCTCTCTCTCTCTCTCTCTCTCTCTCTCTCTCTCTCTCTCTCTCTCTCTCTCTTCTTTGTTGTAGAACCGCAAACTCCTGTAAACACTAGCGCCATCTTTGTGATGTCCCACCGATGCTCTGCCAGCTGAGCAATGAACCTCCTCTGATGATCTACGGATTGCGCATGCATGCCGAGAATATACATCTAGTTTTCTCGGCTGATCATTGTAGATCATAGCGCGGTCCGGTTGGAAGTTGGTAGGCTATGGCAGTGGCCTCACATGGAATATCTCGAGATATTCATTGTGCCACCTTGGTCTCGTACTCCTGCATCTTGATGCTATCCATAATCTTAGGGCTACACTCGCTCGTGAATGGAGTGCCGAGTCCAAACCACTCTGCACATGCAAATGATTGCACATCTTGGCTGTAGTTGTATTTTGGCACTAGTGAAGATGACGTGCAGGGGAACTCCATGGACATGTCTTTTGCTGATATTATCAAACTACGAAGGATGCTCCGAATTCCATGGACGGGATTGTGTTCGTGTCTAGCTATGGTTTGCAACAGAATGCATTTATTCATACCAATTTTTGAGTTTGAATTATTTAAGTCTTCAAAGGCGGCTACTGCTACACCATGTATTCCTGCGCATTTGGTTCTTATGTTTAATTTGTTTCTTATTTAATGGTTCACAACAACATCATAGTTTCCATTCATTGTGGATTATGGCATGTTCACTAGCGGGGTCAAACGGGTCTATCATAGTATC
This sequence comes from Ceratopteris richardii, assembly GCA_020310875.1. NCBI lineage: Eukaryota > Viridiplantae > Streptophyta > Polypodiopsida > Polypodiales > Pteridaceae > Ceratopteris > Ceratopteris richardii. Next base: position 137,831,440 of record CM035433.1, on the reverse strand, counting down.
ACAATATTATACTAGCCATGTTAACTCTTCTTTCTCATATTTCTGTTTATGATTTTGTTAATCTTGCAGTGGTGGAAGGGTTCTAGGAGGCAGATATTCTATATCTGCAGAGATTAACACTTGAAGGGAGGGCGATAAAATTTTTAATACAATTGAGTTTAGCTTCACATGCTATTTGTTTTCTATTCCATCTCCATTTAGTATGGTGCTTGGCTAGATTTTTTTTTTTTGAGAAGTTACGGCGCACGTTAGATGTGCCTTCAATTTTTTTTATTGTTTGTATATCTGGACGAAGTACTGCGATCCTATTACATGCATTCAGAATGTGTTTTCTCCCGACGAGTAACATTTTTTTGCTGAACTTTTATATATCTGTTCTGTCATGACGGTGATTCATACGAGGCATGTGGTTATGAACCTTTTCATTCTTTGCTCCTATAATTTTATGAGCACATTGACAATATGTTTTTATATGAAAAACTTTGGATGCATAAATCGTCCTAATCACATGGAGTGTTTTCTTTTGTGACTATGTGCTAAACAACCCATATAATATGAAGTGATTATAGATATGTGGGAGGAACAGTGTGGATGTACAGAGAATTATTTGTTGTAAGATATATTATGGGCGTCCTCATGAACTTACGCATCGTTCCTTGGAACTACTCAAATGGAATGGATCATTGATGTAGGGCAACCAATCAACAAAGTAGAACCACACATGACGGAATGGGGAGACATGATCCTTCTTTGTAATCCATTGCACCTTATGGCATATATACATATGAAATGATGTAATTGATCCACCCTTGCACTTCATGTATACATATAGGAGGGCAAGATCATGGGTTATGTGAGTGGTATTTGTGAACCTTGGATTAAGTTCAAGGCACTTCACTTTGCCTCTTACATTGCTCTTGGTCTTGGATATATTATGAGCCTTACTTGCATTCCATACCATGGTCTAACCATGCACTTTGGTTTGCAAGTATTGTTCATAAGGGTAGAGCATACTTATGTGAGCATATTTACATGTTACTACTACATTGGTTATGTACATGGAGTTGGACTATTCTATTCAAAGAATGGTGCTACCACTTTAGCATTATGAAGATGTACATGGAGATTATATATGGGTTGGGTTCTTATTTTTAGACTTTGTTTGGATATGTTTTGGCCTTGATGTGAGGGCTTGACTTGATGTATTTGATCTTGGTGAGTGTGATGGAACCGGTGTCCTCGGGCATGAGTGATGTGGAGGCTCGCGGATTGAAACACTCTTCAAGATTAGGTGTGTCACTTTGGTTGTATAACTTGTTGTATAAAGGCTCCCAGCCTATAAATGGTTTCCATGGGGGGTATCACTTATCAAGGGATGTTGTAGTTCAAGTCCACAGTGCGTGCTAGTGTCAAGGAACATCTTCATTTATGTAATTGATTGTACTAAGGTTCATTTGGAGGGTGAGTTAGAGATTGAGTGGAAAGAGCCCTTAAAGGCCACTCATAATGTATATATATGGCTTGCTTCTAATGGAAAAATCCTCTTTCTTTGTCGCCACATATGGCATATGACGTTTTTCTTGTTTGTTTTGTTTAGTTAGTTAGTTTGTATTTCTTGGAATTCGTGTCGCATCTCTTTCTTGTTCTTAAATCAAGGACCTAGGAGTGCGTGTTGTTGCTTTTTACTGTGTTCTGAACGTAACTATGGTGACTTAGGCTCTCTTTCTCTCTCTCTCTCTCTTTCTTTCTCTCTCTCTCTCTCTCTCTCTCTCTCTCTCTCTCTCTCTCTTCTCCGTTGCAGAAGTGCAAGCTCCTATAAACAGTCTTCCAAAGAATCTCTCCCACATTCTTAAAAATATGCATCGGGTCCACTTCATTCAGGGAGTTCATGAAAAATGGACAACCATTTCATGCCATCAGGCAAATATCTATGGTGTCCTTCATAGACTTAAACCTGAAATACTAAAACCTAAATACTTAAACACCTAAAAAAAGCTAAAACCCCAATCCTAAAACCTTAATATTAAAGACCTATATATGTGTATATATTTTATATGTATTATATGTATGTGTTATATATATGTCTATTGCTTATATAATTAAAATCCTATTTTTATATATTTAATTATATATAATGAATTAATTTATTTAAAACACTAATTCTTTTCATATTCATTTATCTATTTAATTATCCTATTTTATATATTTATTATTTATATATTTAGATTTTTTTCTTAATTAATCCTATTTTTATATATTTAATTATATATATTTAATTAATTTATTTAAAAGACTAGTTCTTTTTATATTTATTTATCTATACAATTATCCTATTTTATATATATATTTATTTGTATATTCAGATTTTTTTCTTAATTTCTTTCTATATTTTCTCTTTATATAAAATTAAATGAGTTATATGTATGCCTAAACCCTTAAACCCTAATCTTAAAGATCTAGATCTAAAATATGTATATTTCTGTATGCATGTGTATATACATGTATATATATATTATATGTGTATGTGTATGTGTGTATATATGTTATGCAGGTGTTAAAATCCTAAAAACCGTAATAAAAAAAACCTAGACCTAAAACATGTATATATGTGTATGCATGTGTATATATATGTGTACGTGTATATAGATATGTGTATAAGTATATGTGTGTATGTGTATGTGTATATATATTTACTCTGATTAAAATCCTTAAAATTAAACCTATTTTTCTATATTTAATTATATCTATTTAATTTACTTATTTACAACACTAGTTCTTTTCATATTTATTTATCTATATAATTATCCTATATATATATATATATATATATTTATTTATTTATTTATTTATTTATTTATTTATTTATTCATATATTCAGATCTTTCTCGTAATTAATCCTATTTTTTATATTTAATTATATATATTTAATTTATTTATTTAAAACACTAGTTCTTTTTATATTTATTTATCTATATAATTATCCTATTATATATATATATTAATTCATATATTCAGATTTTTTCCTTAATTTTTTTTTATATTTTCTCTTTATATAGATTTAATTGAGTTATATGTATGCCTAAATACCCTAATCTTAAAGATCTAGACCTAAAATATGTATATTTTGTGTATGCATGTGTATATACATCTATATATGTATTATATGTGTATGTGTATGTGTATGTGTGTATATATGTTATGCAGATGTTAAAATCCTAAAAGCCTAATAAAAAAAACCTAGACCTAAAACATGTATATATGTGTATGCATGTGTATATATATGTGTATGCATGTGTATATATATGTGTATGTGTATATATATGTGTATATAGATATGTGTATAAGTATATATTCAGATTATTTTCTTATTTTTTTCTATTTTCTCTTAATATAAATTTAATTGAATTATATGTATGCCTAAATCCTAAAACCCTAATCTTAAAGATCTATACCTAATATATCTATATTTCTGTATGCATGTCTATATACATGTATATATGTATTATATGTGTATGTGTATGCATGTGTATATATATGTGTATAAGTATATGTGTATGTATGTGTAAATAGCCTAAAAACTCTTATTCTATTTTTATATATTTGATGAAAAAAACTTTAAAATCGAAATTTTATATATTTATAATTATATATATTTAATTAAAACACTAGCTTATGTGTGTGTATATGTGTGCATGTGTGTATGTGGTTTCATGAGATGATAAATAAGGGTGTTGGGAATATCAATACTTTGTCATTTTAGATGTGAGTTTATCACATCTCTATGAAATGTCTAACAAAGGGATAATATAGTAATTGAAAGACAAATGAAAGCGTAAACAAGCAAATAAAAAAATTAAAGTATAACAATAAAATTAAAAGAAGCGAAACAAAAAGAAGCGAAAAAAAAGCAAAAAAAAAATGTACTAAAACCCAACCACAGAAACCTTAAAGTATCCTGCATGAAGAACGATGGAGAAAACAAAGCAAATTAAAGCAACGGTTGGCAGCGACGGTTTCATCTGATTCAACCGATATATTTGTAGGTTATTCATCACGCATCCTTGGATTCTTTCATTTGGGGGGGACCAGATGAAGGTACAAGAATTGACAAGGAATTGTGAAGAGATTGATCTAATAAATTGAGAACGATAGGCACGCTTCGTGGACTCGTGTTAGAGAGCGCGATAAGTTCTCATTGCAGAGAAGCATATATTGCAAGGTAGTAGATTCCGGGATCAAGTTTGATGCTCGGGCAGAGTCTAAAGTTATGCATCATGAGCGAACGTGATGATTTCGAACGAGCAGAACTAGAGTCTCTAATCGGACGGCTGGAATACTTTCAGCTTCTAAAGAAGGAAGATCATACGAGTGTATCGCAAAGAAAGGACTAGTCACGGTTCAAAACATTGAAATCCATACTCCGTTTATTGTGAGGATTATAGCTTAATTCCAATGTGCATGCACAAACGAAATAGATTCTTGATGTTTACTGCAATATTCTTGCAAACTTAGGGCTTTGCTTTTCGATGAACTTTAATGGCAAGAGAGGTTAACAGCATGATGCTTAAAGGATGCTCTAGCAAGGACATACATTCTTAACTGAGTCTCTGATTTTTTGACTTCCACACATCAAGAGCTGCAAGACTTCACAAGAGACTTGGAATGCTCTTGAAGCATTCTTCTCATCAAGTATTAAGGCAAGAAAGAATCAACTATGGATGGAGTTCACCACACTCAAGAAAATGCCCAAGCAAAGTGTGATTGATTTTTGTCACCAAAATGAAGGGCCTAACAAATCAACTTTGAATCATAAGAGAGATCATTGATGAAGAGCAGATAGTAAGGCAAGTGATCAATGTAATAAAGGAAGAAAAATGGGAAGCTTTCATCACAATCATGGACCTCTATATGGTCATGCAAGTTCCTGATTTGAGCACCCTCATGGGACAATTGTTCATATGAGGCAAAGCTTATGAAGAATGGAGACAAATCAAGAGGTAATCAATCCTCTGCTCTCTATATATATAAAAGCAAGATTAAGTATAGAAAATGCAAAGGTAAAAGTTGTGATGGTGAGGGTAGTACCTCTCAAGCAAACTTTGCAGGTAGAGGTAGAGGCTCAAGAGGAAGAGGTAGAGGCTCAAGAGGAAGAGGTAGAGGAGGAAGAAAAGGTAGGGGGAGACCTCAAAGCTCCTCTCCATGTTCCATATGTGGCTCAAATAATCACATCACTGAGAATTGTTTCAAGAATCCTAGAGATTAAAAAGGAAGAGGTTACAATAGAGGAGACTATGGAAACTCAAGAGGTAGATTCAACATTAACAATAGTTTCAATAACTACTCATACAACAATAATAATTTTCAAGGAGGATATAGAGAAAGGAGAGACTACAACAACTATGCAGATGATCAAACTCAAGAAGATTCATTGCTTGTGATGAACATGACCTTGAAGCAAGGTAAAGAAAATGAATATGTATTCTATATAGATGCTCCTTGTTCAAATCATGTAGCAAGGAATGTAGCTCTACTCGTAGACTTGGAGGATCCAAGAAATAGACATGAAGTCCAAAAAAGACATGACACAAGGCATCCAATGGAGAAGATAGGCAATGTGAAGACTTCTAATGGTAACATGAACCTACTAAGCAAGGTATTGTATGTGCCAAGTATCACCAAACATCTCATAAGTGCAGGTCAGATTGTTGAAAAAGGATTGTAGGTCTAATTCCAAAGAATGGAGCATTGTTGAGGATCCACATCACAGATTCAAGAGAATAGCAAGAGGAGAAAAGTGAGGTAGACTATTCACATTTGAGCTCCAACATACTAGGAACATTATTTTGTTCAGTTATGGTGGTCAAACCCTATCAAAATAGGAATTCTGGCACAAAAGGTTAGCTCATATAGGTGAAAGGTCTCAGAAGCAAATCAGTAGGGATTAGAGTGTGCTTGGTCTACCAAATATCTCTAAACAACACATGATTTACAAATGTAGTGTGTCAATTTGGTAAGTCTCACAAATAGCCATTCACGAAAAAGGGATACATTCATGGAGACCTATTGGAGCTAGTCCATACTGATGTATGGGGGCCAAGCAAGGAGCCATCAATCTCTAGATCCAGGTATTATGTGTCATTCATTGATGATTGTAGCAGATGGACAATACTATATTTTATGAAGCATAAAATGAGAAGAAGTTGCCCAATTACCTATGAGTAGAGGTTGTATCCACAAACACCTATCTAATCAATAAGATCCAATCAAAAGCATTGGATGGGATGACACTTTATGAAGTATGGAATGGAAGACGACCTAGCCTTGATCATTGGAGATTTTTGGATGCATAGCATATGCACACATACCTTCACAAATCAGAGGCAAATTAGATCCAAAGATAGATAAATGCATATTCATTGGCTATGACCTTAATCACGAAGGTTATAGGCTATATAACCCAAGCAATTAAGGTTTTATTATAAGTAGAGATGTTGTGGTTGATGAAAACAAATTTTGGCTCGAAGATGATTATAGGAAAATTAAATTTCCCTATGACCTAGAGGAAGACTCTTCAACATTGTCAAAGAGGAATAAGATTACACTTGAAGCATCAAGTAATTTTGAAAAAGACCAAAAAAATCCAAGAAGGGAAATCAACTCTTGGAACTCAAAACGCAAAGCCAAAGTGCAGGATATGAGAGATGTAGCAGAATCATCTCAACAAACAATAAGAAGGTCTATTAGAGAGAAAAGGAAGCCAAAAAGGTGTGGTTATGAAACGTCTTTGGTCACTCAGCATTTGATTTACATAGCACAAGATACAAGCTCAGAAGAACTATCTTCATATGAAGAAGCCAAGAAGAAGCTAGAATCGAGAGATGCCATGGAAGAAGAGATAGAATCTCTACAAGAAAAACAAACTTCCAAATTAGTTACTTAGAAACCATCTATGAAGGTCATTGGATCAAGATGGATTTACAAAGTAAAGAAGAATTCTGTTGGCTCAATCAATAGGTGTAAAGCAAGGCTTGTAGCCAAAGGGTTTGCACAAACCCAAGATATTGATTATGAAGAGACATTCTCACCTATGGCGAAAGTGCCTATCTATCAAATGGATGTTCAAATGCTTTTCTAAATGATTGGATTTCATAGGAGGTATATATGGCTCAACCTCCTAGCTTTGAAGATCAATCATATCCTGAATATGTATGGAGGCTAAGGAAAAGCCTGATATGGCTTGAAGCAAGCTCATAGTGCTTGGAATCATAGACTTATTAACTACTTGTAGGATAAAGGCTTTATGGTAAGCAAGGTAGATCCTTCCCTCTTTATGAAGAGGAACCACTCAGAGGTCATATACGTCTGTGTATATGTGGATGGCATAATCATTATAGGAAGTGATACAAATGTAATTAGAAGGATGAAGGTTCAAATGAAGGAAGAGTTCAAGATCAGTGATCTTGGCCTACTCATATATTTCCTAGCTTTGGAAGTAGTATACACAGGAAAAAGGTATGTTCCTAACTCAAAGAAAGTACATTAGAGATATTCTTACCAAGTTGAAGATGGAAAATACAAAGGTTGCAGGTACACCCGTGGAGGTAAATATGAAGCTAAGTGCTCATGAAGGTGAGTTAATTGAAGATGTGACGAGTTACCAAAGTCTTGTTGAAACTTGAATTATGATACTGTAACTAGAGTAGATATATGCTATGGAGTTAATGTGCTAAATTAGTTCATGCACACTCCAAGGAAGCCTCACATGGAAGCAAAAAAGAATCCTAAAGTATTTGAAGGGATATCAATGAAGGGTTGTACTATCCATATACATATGAAATGGATATTAAGCTCTTCTCTAGTGCAAATTGGGTAGGCTCTAAAGATGATTGGAGAAGCACATCAGGTTACCTTACTTTTGCACATACAAAGTTAATTTCATTGTCTATCAGAAAAAAAAAACCTACAGTTGCTCTTTTATCAAAAAATCTGAATACAGAGGACTTGAAAATGCTACTGAAGAAGCTACATGGATTAGGTCCCTATATTCAGATTTAGGGTTGAATACTTCAACTCCACATATATTTGGGGACAACATTAGTTCATTACATTGTGCTGCTAACCCTATCTATCATGTGCAAAGACTAAACATATAGATTTCCACTACCATTATGCTAGAGAAAAGATCATAAGTATAGAGATAAAACTCTCATATGTATCCACACATCAACAATTTGCAAATATGATGACAAAGGCATTGGATGGAATCAATTTGAAAAGGTTGAAATCAATGATTGGACTCCAACCAATCATGAAGGACTGATGACTCAAGCATCTTACACTTGAGGGGGAGCTATTGGTACAATAATCAAGCCTAAGTGCATTGCTTAAGGCAAAACTACATGTGGATCTATGCTAGTCATTGTTTTGCATAATTACTTTGGACAAATGTAAAATCCAAGACAATAAGGAGTCTCCTAAAGTTACAGAGCTGAACCCATGCCGTATGTTGTAAGAAAAATCAATTCAAATCATCCAAAAAATGTAGGATCACTTTTAGGTGAGGGAAAATTCAAATTCAACTTGAACTATGAGTATAAATAGACCTTCTTTTAGGCAGGAGATGACATAGCCATTCTGAGAGACTTTGAGCTACATCAGTGAGCACACATTGAGCTCACTTCATGTATAAGTAGTCCAATACACTTCTTTGACACTAATCATATGCTCATTTTGAAAATGAGACTTTGGTAGAAGTTTTTGGGATGTTTTTGTTTTTCAAATAGAGAGTGCTCAATTGATCCTTGATACAATTATTAGTGTGAGCACATATATTCTCAAATAGACCTTTTGTTAATAATTATTTTTCATTAATTTATTTTTTTAGGTAGACTGTTGAATTTTCCCTAGAATCTAACACTTAATCATCCTTTCTTAAGCCTTAATGATGTTTGGACTCCTCTAGATCCATTATCACTTTAGTCAGTTTTCTATCATCATGGCATCACAGAAGTCCTTGCCTTGATTTGAGTGTCGATTCACGTACGCTCCTAACTACCAGAGTATCTTGCTGCTCACTTTGATGTCCCAAGATTGTCTTCTCAAGTGGGCAGCCAACGACTCCCTATTTCGTCCTGTAGTGACTTTAGACTAAAACCAAAAATTTTAATTGGGGGGGCATACTTTCACTTCTGCGTACGCTGCCATTTCACATACCTTCATATTTTCCTTTTAACTCTTCAAATGTGCACATAAGGGAGGGTTCACCTGAACCTTCCAAAACACTTTAAAAACACTTTGAACCTTAGGGAAATTAGAGAAATACCTCTGCAACCTGCAACCCACTTTCTCCTATTTACCCTTTGTGGACAATTAATTGTGCACTACCTGTGCACTTCGACACGTGCACTTTAGCACTTTGACTTTGCACCTGTTGACTTTGAACTTGAATTTGTTGACTTTGACCTTGACTTTGTTGACTTTGACCAATTTGGCTTTGAGCTTTTGACTTTGACTGTGGTTGAATTCGACCAATATGACTTTTATGGGCTCAACAGTTGCCCACCACCTAATGTGCTCTCCGTCTCGGAGAGCTACAACCAAAAATCTGAGCATAGAGGACACCATGATTCTAGAGCTGCAAAATCTTCAAAAGGACACCAATGCCACCAAAAACACGAGAGAACAAGCACTAGAGAAGAAGCAAAAGGGGGATTTTTTTTTGGAAAAGTAAAGGAGGGCAATGGGAGGGTAGAAAGGAGGTGGAGGGGACGGTTGAGGGGTGGAGATGGATAGGATATGGAGGGTTAAGGATATGGTTGGGCAGATTGTTAAAGGGAGGGATTGGGAGTAGGATTCAGGGGTCTGGAGAGGGTTAAAATGATCAAACAGTAGAGCTACAAAGGGTGCACATGGGAAATTATGAAACATAAGGTAAGACAAAGTGAGAATAAACCATGTGGATAATGTGGTGAAATGAAAACATGTGATAAATGTGCTCAAAACATGTGGACTTTGACCAAAAGTCAGAGAAAAGGTGTGATTTTGGAACAATTAATGCCAAAAATGGATCTAGAGGTGCCAAAATACATGAAAATGATTCCAACTTTGAAGAAAATGGCCATCCGAGGCGCGATCCAGAGCCAAAAGGTTTGAATCATGAAAAATAAAAAATATATATAATTTTATATATATATTAAAAGATAAAAAATAAAAATAAAAGAAAAGGACTTTTTCTTTCTTTTTTTTTTCTGAATATTCGAACGCAGTTGCAGGGCAAAATAAAAATAAAGTGAAATTAAAAAATAATAAATAATAAAATAATAAAAAATAAAATAAAACAAAAAAATAAAAAATAAAATGATAAAAATATAAAATAAAATAATAAAAATTAAATAAAGACAAAATAAATAAAAAAGGGGGGCGGGGAAAAGGGGGGGGAGAGAGAGAGAGAGAGAGGGTTTTTTTTTTCTTTTTTTTGGGAAAACCAAAACGCCTAGGGGGGCTTTTTTTTTCTCCCTTTTTTTTCCTTTTTTTTTAATTATCCAAAAAATTGAAGAAAAATACATAAAAAATCCAAAAAAATTTACTAAAAAGATCCAAAAAATCTTCAAAAAATTTTGAAAAAAATTCCTACAGGTTTAGGGCAGTTTTTTCACTCAAAACCATAGAGAGCTTCCTTTATTCCTCCAATTTGGCAAGAAAACAACACTTGAACAAGGATGAAAAATATCGAAAAAAATCAAAAAATGCTTGAAAAATTCCAAAATTATACATATGCCAATGCCTAAGAAAGCATTGCTAAATTTGCTAAAAATGCAAAGAAAAAACATCAAAATTGATAAAAACTACTAAAACTTAAGCAAAAATGATGGGAAAAGACTATGTACAACCTCGACAAGTTTTGCAGGTTCCAGGTGATCCATAAATCTTCACTTTTGTTGATTATAGGCCTTGAGCTTTGATATGTTGACTCAGAGAAAATCCTCCATAATCTCCAATTGTACTGCACTTCATTGGTTTTGTCTTCTTGTTGGGCCCATTGATCATCTGATAGGGGTACCCTAAATCCTTTAGTAAATTATTGTCTCCTCCATACTGCAACTTTTGTATCTTTGTGTCAACAACTTTATAGCTTAATCTGCAAAATTTCATTTTCACTATTCCATCTTCTTCATCAAATGGAACCCACTATTTCCAAGGACTTGTAGGTACTTCTTCCACATCCTTGTAAAGCCCTACACTCATTATCATAAAAATTGACACAACAGATGATATCCATACCAATATCCATAAAAAAGTGGCCATTGACATATGACTTGAAGTATCTTCAGCACTGTTGCACTTAAGGGCTCCTCTTTTCTCCTCTCTTCTATGGCCTTTAACTGAGACTGTCTCACTCGAGTCAGTAACCTGAATAATGTCCTCTTTCTCTTCATATGCTTCCTCTCTACTTGAGTTTGGAAAAATTCCATAGCAATAAGATGGTTCCTCTGCATGGAGCCAAGCCAACATGTTTTCATCTTGATATAAATCTGCTCCTTCAAATAGATATTCTTCTGGGTGGTCCAGAAATTCTTCTTCCATACAAATACCAATTGTTTGCATCATGCTAGTATTTCTTTGATTGTCTGGTCCTTCTTCTAAAATTATCTGTTGCAACTCTTTTCCCTCTTGCTTTACCCACATTGTGTCCTTGCCCCAGTCATGCAGCACATTGGCATGCCTTAACCAAGGTCTCCCAATTAACAGGGGGAAACTTCCTTCTACCTGTGGTAGCCTTAAAACAACAAAGTCCAAGTTAAAGATAGTACCTTGTATCTTGACTAGGACTCCAGGGACCACTCCCATAGGCCTTACTATGCTTTGATTTGCCATTGTTACAGTGAAGTTGGTAGGAATTGAAGGGTATAGTCCAATCTTTTGCATGGTATATTCAGGCATCAAGTTAATGCCAGAACCACCATCCACAATAACTCCTTGAAACTCATGACCTTTGATAGAGACTGTTAGTCGAGGGCTCTTGTAATATGTGAGGGGTGCTTCCCCTACACTTTTAACTTTAGCCATAACAGCAGCCTTTGCCACTAAAGTTGTTATGGACATTTCATCAATTATCTGCAAGAGTTCTAACCTGAAGTTCCCATCCATCTTTATTAATTCAAAAATACTCACCTTCTTTCTCATGGACTTGAGTAGTCTGGAAGCTTCTGACTCCTTAAGAGCATGGGCTCCATTTGACTTATCAAACTCCTCATGAGCCTTGTTGAATGCGTGTCCAATGGCATCACTGGTACCTATGAAATTTTCTTTTTGCTTTGTGTCTGCACATGTGGTGGCTTTGTCTTCAGATGCAACTTTGTCTTTGTTCAATCCATTAATCATTGATTCTTGACCTATGTCCACTTGAGCCTTCCCCTTGCTTCTTGTCTGCACTGTAAACGATTCAATTTCTTCTAACTGCACCACCCTGGTAGATGGTGATGGCACATTGACTTGATCTACCCTTTCTTCTTTGCATACATGAATTCATTTGAATGTGGGACCCAGATGAAGATGCTTGGTTCTTAGGACAACAATTAGTATAGTGGTCTCTAGCCTCTGGGCAGTTCTTGCAAGGAGGGGAATTTTCTAGGAGAGTGCACCTACTTTGATAGTGCCCACATTCTCCACATTTGAAGCAAATAATTGGCCTCCTAGGCTCATTTCCAAAGTTATTCATCTGTCTAGGGTCATAATTGTTACCTTGATTGGGTGCAACCGCCATTACATTTGTTGGTGGTAGGGGTCCTCCTTGTGTCCAATATGTTGTTGCAGGTATTCCCCTTGATTGGCATTCTTGGGCCTCATGACCAGCTTTCTTGCATAATTGGCAACTCACACTTAACACAGGACATTCACTTACTATATGACCTTGCTTGCTGCACATGGAACACCAAAGTCCACTCTTGATGCTACCCCCTTTTAGTTCGTGCATCTCGTGTCGCAGTTGGGCCAATTCCTCTGCTTGGGCCTCCTCCCCTTTTTGGAGTTTTAATGCTTCAATCTCCCCTCTCAACTAAGTAACCGCATTCTCCTCCTCTCTGTGGGTCTTATTCCTTTTTAAGCCCTCCTGCTCCTTTCTTTGCTGGATTACTGGATCCTCCATTTCTGTGGAATATTGTAGTTGAGAAGAAGCTGCTCCATATTGTTGCCTTATCTGTTCCAGTCGGGTAGTTGTGTTGATGAAATCCTCTATGGAGGCTGTAGGCAACACTAATTCCTTGATTTTGCATTGGGTGGCCACTAGAAGTGGCTTAGCTAACCATTTCTTAACAAAAAAATCATGTGGTGGATCTGGAAATTTATCCATTAGTGCCTTGTCCCTAGTCACAAACTCTGGGAACTTTTCACCTGGACCCAATCTTAACTTCTCTAGTCCTTCTATGATGATCTCTGTAGTATTTCCATGTTGGAATTGATTTTTGAATGCATCTTTCATCAAGTCCCAAGTTGTAAAATGGTTCTCAACAAATTGGATGAACCATTTATCTGCTAATCCTTCTAATGTGGCACGGAAGAGTATCAAAAAGGCATCCTCCCTGCCCATTAAGCGTCTAGTCTTGCATAGTGCCAAAAACCTTCTAATATGCTCGTCGGGATCCTCTTGAGCTAGGCCTTTGAAAGAAGGAAATTTTATATTTAAGCTTGAGAGTAAGATTTCCAAGTCTACTTGTCCCGCCATGCTCCTTATTGATGAAGTTGATGAAAGTGGACTAGAGGATCTTCTAACAGCCTTCCTTCTTGTTTTCTTGCAAGTGACCCTCAATGTTTGGGACGAGGTTGCGGTCATGGGTTGTTCATAGTCCTCTTAGTATGAGATAATCGATAAGAATATGTACCTCTTAGTCCACTGAAGTAGTACTCTCGACACTTGAATTTTGCTTCTCCAACTGCAATATATCTTCTCCTATGCTCAAATCTCCTTGAAGTCCCACCGTGCGTGCCAACTTTTGTTGGGGGATTCTTGAACAAGAAGGGATTTGAGTGTTTGTAGGAGAAAAGGGAAAGAAAAGAAGAAAGATACACACTAGAAGCCTCTGCCGATTGATTACAATAAGACAAATACAATGTGAAGCACAATACAATCCAATGCTTCTGTGCAAAATCCCACAGAGTGCTCAATTACAAAATACCAAATACCCAAGGGACTTGTTGTTGCCAGCCTCCTCTACACCAAACCTCCACCTTCTCCAAGCCTGCACTTGTGCACACCTTGCACCAAGCTTCCACTAAGGGGGAGGGATGGGTACCTTCTGTCGGCACGCACACACTTCAATAAGACCTTGGGATCCTTGGGGGACTAGCTTAGCACCTCTCTGCACACTTCCTTGGTCACTCTTCATGCACACCTTGCACTTCACTTCTCTACATCGCACACTGTGTGACTCTTCACTTCTCTCTCTTGCTTCCTTAGACTATGCTCACACTTGCTTACTCTTAGAATAGTCCAATAATAGTCCTTGCCTTTATTTGAGTGTCCATTCACGTACGCTCCTAACTGCCAGAGTATCTTGGTGCTCACTTTGATGTCCCAAGATTGTCTTCTCAAGTGGGCAGCCAACGACTCCCTATTTTGTCCTGTAGTGACTTTAGACTAAAACCAAAAATTTTAATTGGGGGGCCATACTTTCACTTCTGCATACACTGTCGCTTCACATACCTTCACATTTTCCTTTTAACTCTTCAAATGTGCACATAAGGGAGGGTTCACCTGAACCTTCCAAAACACTTTAAAAACACTTTGAACCTTAGGGAAATTAGAGAAATACCTCTGCAACCTGCAACCCACTTTCTCCAATTTACCCTTTGTGGACAATTAATTGTGCACTACCTGTGCACTTTTACACCTACACTTTAGCACTTTGACTTTGTAGCTACTGACTTTGACCTTGAATTTGTTGACTTTGACCTTGACTTTGTTGACTTTGACCAATTTGACTTTGACCTTTTGACTTTGAATACAATTGATGTTGACTACGTTGACTTTGACCAATATGACTATGTTGGAGAATTCCTCTCCTAATCGCAGCGGAAAGTGTAGAAGACCTTCTCAGGATGAAGACTCTTGCCAACAGCAGAACCTTCAAATGAAAACTGGTACCAACTGAAATACCCAATGAACTTGAAACTCTGGTCACTCAAACTAGACACCTAGAGCTTTCAAATGAGATATCAAACACTCCATTTGGAGTATATTTGAGTTGTCAACTATTTGATTCAAAACAGACTACCTGTCCACTCAGTTAGGCTAAAAACTGGACTTCACTAAAACCTGAATAACTCAGAGAGCATAAAGAATTTCATAAAACTGTTCTAGAAAGAGGAAGTACTCAAGATAAGCTTTCCAACGAATGTTTAAACACTAAATTTGGATACATATGTTGAGAGATATGACTCTCACAAGTAGACTACCCAAAAATGGATGTGCGGCTGGACATAGCTGAAAACTGGACTTCACTAAAACCTGAATAACTCAGAGAGCATAGAGAATTTCATAAAACTGTTCTAGATAGAGGAATTACTCAAGATAAGCTTTCCAACGAATGTTTAAACACTAAATTTGGATACATATGTTGAGAGATATGACTCTCACAAGTAGACTACCCAAAAATGGGTGTGCGGCTGGACACACTCTATGAGAGTGAACTGAACGAAATGACTCAAACCAAATGAAGTAGATACAAGGGGGCTTCCACGCCTTCTTGCTCTCTCCTTGAGTGTCCTCCCTTGCTTCTTTTATAGCCAAGTGACCAAAAACTCTCATGATGAGTTTGAGAGCTCTTCTCCATCATTTCTCCACTACTTTGGACAACCACTCCTCTTACAATTCAGATTTTGGATTTGATTCTCTTTTGAATGATTCTCTTTTGGCCTCCACTACTTGCTGAAGTAAATGCTTCTATTTTTCATTTTTGTATTTTCCTTCTACTTGAAGAAAATCCTTTTTGCAAAAATATATACGAGCTTACTTCTTTATTTTTAACACTCCCCCTCAAGCTCACATGTGAGCTTGCACCTTCAACCATATCTTGTAAGTTGATGTCGTCCTTGAACCTCTTGAGCTTAGAAGCATCGAGGGACTTTGTAAGCATGCCTGCAACCTGGTCATTAGTTCCAATGAACTTTATATCCACATCCTTGCTCAAAACTTTTTCTCGAACATAATGATAATGCACTTCTATGTGCTTGCTTCGTGCATGAAACATTGGATTGTTTGTCAAGTGAATGCTTGACATGTTGTCACCATAAATTGGAATGGTCTCCACCTGCACATCAAGATCAGCCAAGAGCTTCTTAATCCACATAGCTTCACAAGTTGCAAAGGCTAAACCTCTATATTCAGCTTCTGTAGATGATAGTGCAACAGTAGGTTGCTTCTTTGAGCTCCATGTGATAGGTTTGCTACCTATCATGAACACATAACCTGAAGTGGATCTTCTATCCTCCTTGGAACCAGCCCAATCAGCATCACTGAAGCCCTTTACCTGCAATTCTTCATCATATCTATAAAACAATGCATGATTGACAGTGTGCTTCACATATCTTAGCACTCGTTTGGCTGAATTTAAATGTTCACTTGTTGGAGCTTGCATAAATTGAGAAAGAACTCCAACAATATAACACAAATCTAGTCTTGTGATCGTAGCATAGATCAATGAACCTATAATACTCCTGTATGTAGTTACATCATGTAACTTCTCTCCATCATTTGAGCATAGCTTCACATTTGTGTCCATAGCTTGAGTGAGTGGTTTGCATTCACTCATTCCAAATCTGAAAAGAACATCCAATAGGTACTTTCTTTGCATTAAGTAAATGCCATCTTTCCCATAGACTATCTCAATGCCTAAAAAGTATTTCAGCTCACCAAGATCTGAAATTTTAAACTCCTTACCGAGTTTCCTTTTGATCTCTTGTATTCCTGTAACATTACTTCCTGTTATGATGAGATCATCAACGTATATGCAAATATATACCTGCTTGCCTTCTTCTTTCTTCATGTAGAGAGAGGGATCTGCATTACTTGGACTATACCCACACCTTGTGAGGTACTCGACCAATCTTTGATTCCAAGCACGTGGTGCTTGCTTCAGTCCATACAAAGCTTTCTTCAATCTACAAACAAAATTTGGATGCTTTTTGTCTTCAAATCCAATCGGTTGACTCATGTATACCTCTTCTTGAAGTTCACCATTGAGAAAAGCATTTTTTATGTCGAGTTGGTACAATGGCCATCTCCTTGCTGCACTCACTCCAATCAAGGTTCTAATTGTTCCCATCTTTGCAACCGGGCTGAAAGTCTCTTCATAATCGATGCCGTGAGTTTGCTTGAATCCTTTTGCTACTAGTCTAGCTTTATGCCTTGCTAGAGAGCCGTCAGCATTTCTCTTTATTTTAAACACCCATTTATTTGGAACAATCTTCATACCTTCAGCCTTTGGAACTAGCTCCCATGTGTGATTGTCCTTGAGAGCTTTCATCTCTTCTTGCATAGCTTCTTGCCATTCTTTTTGTGTACATGCTTCTTCTATGCATCCGGTTCTTTATCTTTGACCACCTGTGTCATATATGCAAAATGTTTTGCAATAAAACTATCATAGCTCAGCCTTTCAATTGGATACCTTGCTCTTGAAGACCTCCTTTCATTTCCTTTTGAACATTGCTTCTTCAATCGGTTCAACTTTACCTTCGGTGTGATCACCTCTTCATACTCTTCTTCACTTGTATTTGAATCACTATTTTGGGCAGCACTTTCGGCTTTAGATCTTTCATAAGCTGATGTTGGTGATGAGGAATGACTCCTTAGCCTCCCCTTCCATGTTGAGCTTTCTCCAAGTGATGTAGAAGCTTCTGGACCTGACATTTGAGTGCTTGTTTGCTGAAATTCTTCTTGGACAGCACCTTCATCATCTTCGCAATCTTCTTCAAGAGTCTTCTCTTTCCCTTTGTCTCCAAACCATGGTCTTAGCTCATCAAATACCACATCTCGTGAGACTCGTAGCTCCTTTGTCACCGGATTGTAGCACCTATATCCCTTTTGCTCCGATGAATATCCAATAAAAATACATTTTTCGGACTTTGCCTCCATCTTTGTCCTTAGTTCTTGAGGGATGTGAACATAACACACACATCCAAAAACTTTGAGATGTGTAAGGTCAGGCTTCTTACCGGAATAAACCTCCTCGGGAGTTAGATTATGCACTCCAGCCGCTGTGCACTTGTTCATCAAATAAACGGCCGTACTAGTTGCTTTAGCCCAATAGTTTAGTGGCATCTTCATCTCGTTGAGCATGCATCTTGCAACTTCTGTGATATGTCGATTTTTCCTTTCAGCTATTCCATTTTGTTGAGGTGTGTACCTACATGTAAATTGTCTCTTGATTCCATTTTCATAAAGAAAGTCTGAAAATTCTTTAGAGAAATATTCTCCTCCTCCATCAGACCTCAAGGTCTTTATGTAGCGTCTTGTTTCCTTTTCTACCTGTGCTTTAAATCTCTTGAACATGGAGAACACATCTGATTTTTGTTTTATGCAAAACATCCATACTTTCCTTGAATGATCATCAATAAAAGTGACAAAATATCTATTACCAGCCACTGATGGTTGTTGTGATGGTCCCCATACATCCGTGTGTATCAAGTCGAGGACATTCCTTGCCACATAGTTGCTTTTCTTGAATGGTTGTCGAGTTTGCTTTCCTAGTTGGCATGCTTCACAAAACTCATGTAGTCCGGCATCATTGAATCTTGGAAGATCTCTTACCACTTCATGGTTGCTCATGTCCTTGAGCTTGGGAATGTTGATATGTCCAAACCTTTTGTGCCACAAATCGATTTCAGCTATCCTCTTGTTTCCAAACTGAATATACATCACCTTTCCATGTGGTTGTTGAATGTCCAAAGTGAACATCCTTCCTTCTTTCCTTCCTTGAGCAATGACCTTGAATCCTTCTTTTGGATTCTTTATAAAGCAGCCTTTTTCATTGAAGATAACATGATATCCTTTCTCTACCATTTGTCCTACTGAAATCAAATTCTTTGCAATAGTAGGAACATGAAGAACATCAGCCAATACCTTCTTGTCTCCAAGCTTGATATCTCCAACATGCTCAATTGTGTGTTGAGTTTCATCGCCGGTCTCTACCCATCCTTTTCCACTTGGAGCTTGTAGCTTTGTGAACAAATCTCCTTGGCATGTCATATGGTTGCTGCAACCTGAATCTATGAACCATTTTTGGTCATCACTTCTCGAGTTGTTGTAGTCATGCTTCATGGCAAGCATGGTTTGCTTGTCTCCTTCACTTGATGTACTCGCATAGTTATTTTGGATCCTTTGGTTGCCTCCATTCAACCTTCCATTCTTTTGCCAACAATCATTTGCATAATGTCCTAGTTTACCACAATGATAACATGTTATACCTTTATGAGGATTGTATGAACCTCGACCTCTTCCTCTATTTCTTCATCGACCTCTTCCATGTGTGTTGTCATTTGAGTTGTCCTTGTTGTCGTCCGAGTTGTGTTGGCTGAAATTTGTATTGTTGTAGCTTCTTCCTCTTCCTCTCGAGCCTCCTCTTGAGTTCCTTCCTCTACCTCTTCCTGCATATAACATTTGACTATGGCTGTCCTTACCTTTGTTGCCTTCTCCTTGTTCAGCAACCTCTTGAGCCACAAGATTTGGTATAATCTCGTCGAATGTTGGTAGAGGATCTCTATAAAGGATGTTTGTGATGAGGGGCTTCCACTTTTCTTCACTCCTCAAGCCATTGAGGGTTGTTTGGACGATGTCTTCCTCTTCTATCTTACATCCAACTGATGCTAGTTGATCTCGAAGCTCCTTAATCCTCAATGTATACTCACTAATGCTTTGGTTTGAGCTTTTCTTCATGTTGTTGAGCTCGTTCTTGAGTTGCATCCTCCGAGACCTTGTTGAGGTAGCATACACCTTCTCCAATGCTTCCCAAACTTCTTTGGCTGTTTCTAAGCTTTGCATATGACCAATCATAGTGTTAGAAATAACTTGTGAGATGAGGAACATCACCCTTCGATTCCTCTCTTCCCAATCAGCAAATTGTCTCCTTTGTGCCGGAGTAATGTTGGGATCTTCAAGGTCTACCGGTTGTGGATCATCTCCACTAACTAAACCCCATAAACCTTTACCTTTAAGGTAATTTATCATTCTATACCTCCAAGACTGAAAATTGTCTTTGTCTAACTTCTCAACTTGTTGTCCTAAATCAGCCATTGAAAACTTCCAAGATTGAAGTTTACCTCAAGTATGTTGTGGCGCTCTCTCTTGAATTCACGAAGCTCCCCCTTGATTTGTAGCTTTCCCTTTGCTTCAGTTCAGTTCCAATGCTTTGCCTCTTCAAATTCCAAGGCTCTGATACCAAATGTTGGAGAATTCCTCTCCTAATCGCAGCGGAAAGTGTAGAAGACCTTCTCAGGATGAAGACTCTTGCCAACAGCAGAACCTTCAAATGAAAACTGGTACCAACTGAAATACCCAATGAACTTGAAACTTTGGTCACTAAAACTAGACACCTAGAGCTTTCAAATGAGATATCAAACACTCCATTTGGAGTATATTTGAGTTGTCAACTATTTGATTCAAAACAGACTACCTGTCCACTCAGTTAGGCTGAAAACTGGACTTCACTAAAACCTGAATAACTCAGAGAGCATAAAGAATTTCATAAAACTGTTCTAGAAAGAGGAAGTACTCAAGATAAGCTTTCCAACGAATGTTTAAACACTAAATTTGGATACATATGTTGAGAGATATGACTCTCACAAGTAGACTACCCAAAAATGGATGTGCGGCTGGACATAGCTGAAAACTGGACTTCACTAAAACCTGAATAACTCAGAGAGCATAAAGAATTTCATAAAACTGTTCTAGACAGAGGAAGTACTCAAGATAAGCTTTCCAACGAATGTTTAAACACTAAATTTGGATACATATGTTGAGAGATATGACTCTCACAAGTAGACTACCCAAAAATGGGTGTGCGGCTGGACACACTCTATGAGAGTGAACTGAACGAAATGACTCAAACCAAATGAAGTAGATACAAGGGGGCTTCCACGCCTTCTTGCTCTCTCCTTGAGTGTCCTCCCTTGCTTCTTTTATAGCCAAGTGACCAAAAACTCTCATGATGAGTTTGAGAGCTCTTCTCCATCATTTCTCCACTACTTTGGACAGCCACTCCTCTTACAATTCAGATTTTGGATTTGATTCTCTTTTGAATGATTCTCTTTTGGCCTCCACTACTTGCTGAAGTAAATGCTTCTATTTTTCATTTTTGTATTTTCCTTCTACTTGAAGAAAATCCTTTTTGCAAAAATATATACGAGCTTACTTCTTTATTTTTAACATTTTATGGGCTCAACAACAAGGTTATGCACTTTCTATAGAAACGTCAATCCTTTGTTGGTATATTGCAAACTGCTCTTTTTCCAAATCCTCTCATGGGTAAAAATTATCATGATGCTCATGCAAAGTTCCTACTCTTAACCTATCATGGTATTGTAATAATCATTCTAACCCACGAGTTAGTGAGTGAGAAAAAATTGATCCTATCTTTGACCATGGATTTCAGTATGCATATGCATGAGATAGTGCCAAAACACTATATTGTTATGTTATTAGTTCTTGATTTTTCTCTTGCTCCTTATTAATATTATTTTCTCTTTGTTTGAGATCATCGTCCTTCTTTATAATCTGACCTTGCTTAGACTTGTGAGAATCCTCAACTTCAACAAACATTTTCTTCCATTTATTGACCTATTTTGCTTGTTGCTTCTTCCAAGTCCACATGGTAGGTTGAAGACCCTTTGGAAGCTCCTCTTTGCTCTCTAGATTTGATGTAACAAGCACCTTATTTATCTTATCTTGTAGCTTAACCATGGATTGTGCCCATGTGATCACTTGTACAAGATTTGTCACCACCATTTCCCCTTCACTACTAGAGTTAGATGAAATACCAGTCACCTTATTAATTATTGTAGGTTCGCTCTTTTCTAGGTTGTGAGGACAATCCTTGTATAGGTGAGTTTCTCCACACTCATAATAGAAGGGTTTGCTAGTAAATATGAGTGGTAATAGGGGAACTTGAGCATATGGCCATTCTCTAACAAAGTGATCCCTATTACACCTAGAGATTGGACCTCTTTATGAAGTATGCTTGGACTAATATGTAGCCATGTTTTGTGGTGGTAGATGCATGTAATAGACTTGGCTATAGTACTCCTCATAACCTCTTCAATAATCTCGTCAACCCAAATAACTAATGAATTGGATTGATTGCTTAGACACTACCTCTTGTTGACTACCATTCACATAAAAAAGCGATCTGAAATGGGCCATTCGCTAATGTTGTATTAAGGAAATCTAATAGTAGCATGTAGTCACGTGTACAACAACAAAAGATTATTATTTTTTGTAATCCCATGAAGAAAGGTTCATCTTAATAGATAAGCTAAGCAAGCATGGAATAAGAGATGATTAAAGCCTCCATTCCCTCTCTTAATCTAATTGCTGAATATTCTAAAGGTGTTAGCATGCATTAAGAAGCTAAATGGAAGGGAAAGACAAGGACACATTCAAATAGAAATTCATGAACCTTCGTAAATGTACTTGAGGTAGTAGAAATTGTCCCACATGATGAATATAGTTTCCTTAAATTACAAGGATCTCATAGAAATCAACAAGTGGATGGTTATAAAGGATTGTATAAATCTCGAATTTGGTACCATAACCATAGTAAGGCTTTGGGAGAGAAAGGATAGAGAACCCATATCAATTTGGAATCTAGATATTATTTCTAACCATTTGGTTTAATAGTACTAAAGATAATGAAGGAAGAGGTGGATTTTCTCTTAAATTTGGTCTCGTTTGAATGCTCAATTTCTTAACTATGAATCTATTAAGGAGTAGACTCCTTACTTTACTAAAGACGTTTTTATTGTCTAATCGCTATTGGCACATCTTTATGGTCTTTAATTATTAGATGTTCCCGTGGAATTGTGAAAGAGATGGCAAAAAAGTCAAAGGATAACTGTCTGTCGGTGATGTGATTTAGTAGAATTATATCCTTCACCATTCAACCTTTCTGCATCGCTACCTTTCAACTCTAGACATTAACATTAACGATCAATTTGATAGAAGAGAGAGCCAAGGGTAGATTCCACTAACAAAGACCCTGTTGGAGTTCTTAGAGTATCAAAGGATTTGTTGTAATAGCACCTAAGCATCGGGTTCTTTCCATCATTCATGAAAGCTACAAGTCGCTTGGAAATTAGGGGAAAAAATGAACCCTCTACGGGCCTTTTAGTTTAAGGAGTGATTAGTGATGGACGAATGAGAGGAGGGTGGTGGACATAGTCTAGTTCCTTAATCACATAGGCTAAGCATAGGGTTCGCTTGGTTTTTTGTGGTCAAAGTTGCAAAACCACTTAGAATTCATGGGCTGTATTTTGTGAATGGTTTTGAGAGGGTCACAAGTCATCTATAGCCCTTGGGTTCTCTTAAAGTTCCTAAGGCTAAGGTTAAATTGCAAAACTCAAGGTGCCTTTGTACAGTGGCCATTAGATTTGTGTCATTTTCAATGGCCAAGATGAACACATGGATGAAAAAGGTGCAAATCAACCTCCATCCTTGGATTGGGGACTTGATCTAATGGCTATATTAAAATATAGCTTGATCGTAGTTGCATATAATCCTCTCCTTTTTGATCTATCAAGGATCCAATGGTAGGCAGTGATCCAATGAAGAGAAAATCACCTTTCTATCTCCTCCATTGAATCTTGACGCCATCACATTGTCCAAAATGGCTCCAAATTCGAGCTCAGCCCCAAATGTGCTATAACATTTGATTAGAATGGATCCAATGGTCCAGACTTGTTCCAAAAATCAAATCAGCCCCATTTTCCAATTGCCATTTTATTATAGTCAATCCAAGGGACAAAAAAGCTACAACGAGTGCGTGAGATTTTCCACACTCCCATGAGTTGTGAGAGACTCTCTCCCTATTCTCTCATCCATTTGAATCTTATCCATTGATTTGGAACATCCTGCAAGGGCCATGAATTCTCATGTATGTAGATTGGAATAGAAGAGTATACATATATTATTTTATTTGGCAAAACCACTAGTGATTTAGTATGAACCCTTAATCTCTTGGATTTAACCTTTTAATCTTTTAAAATTAAGAATCCTTACAAGGCCCATGCAAGCTTCACTTGTTCCCCTAATGAGTTGTAGTAGAATCTTCTAGCACAAATGATTGTGGCAATGATAGACAATGACGCTTTAACTTAGATGAGGATATTCGCGACATATGGGTTCCATGCTAGAGTAGTTTTTGAATCCATGAAAAATAGGGTTTGTGGAATTAGAAAGTGTGATAGATGGGATTTTCATGCGACAGATGGATTTAATCTCATGCTTTAATTCATTTTGTGAAAATCATCCCATATTTCATTATGGCCACGTGATAGACAATCCTGGTGACACGCTACAAGGAAGTTTGTCGTGGAATTTCATTTAAATTCACTGGAGTTTTCCCACATTCATTTACATTCAATTGAAGAGTTTTTTCTAAATTAAAAAGAAGAGAAAAAAGAGGTAAGAAAGGAAAAAGAAAGAAAGAAAAATAGAAAAAAAATAAAAATAATAAAAAATTAGAAAAATAAGGCAAAAGAAACAGAGAAAAGAGACAAAAGAAGAAAAAGATAAAGAAAGGATTAAAAAAAAGATAAAAAGGAAGGGGAAAAAAGTGCTTTGCTTTTTGCATCGGTGTGTTTCTGTGGGGGGGGAGGGGTATTATATTTTAAGGTTTTTTGGACTTTTCCAGCTTGGACTCTAAATTCATGGCTGGGGGCTCCCACTTGTTGGGGGTGAGTAATGTTTATCCACCGTTGGAGGAAAAACTATGGTACTTCTATGGAGCTTTTTGGTGTTAAGCCCCCAATCGTCACAGTTCGAAGGGAGGCTATTTGGGCAAAGCATTAGGAGCTAAAGAGAATGTGTATCATCGATCATTTCTTTGGTCCTAAGCCCTCTCTAGAGTTCTTGCGAAAATGGTTTCGTAAGGAGTGTGTAATAAAGTAACTGTATGATCTAAGGGTCCGGCAGATTCAGATAGATCTGAAATCGGACACCGTTTGGTCACTCATATATGGACAAAGATCTCAAGACTAGCCTTAAGCATAACTTAAATGTGCTATCTTAAACAAGTGATCCACTTAGCCTAGTGGTAAAGTCTCAAGGCTATGAAGGAGAGGACTTGGGTTCAACCCCCATGGGGAGCATGGGGAGAGAGCTTTGCCCAAGGAGCTCTAGAGCCTTCTACCTCAAGTTACCATGAGTTAACGTAATTCCAAAGGACTTAACTGGAGTGGCGAGTACACCAACCGCTAGTGGACTCTAGTGGAAGGTACTAAAGCAGTGGTCCAGATCACTCCAACCACTAGTAGACTCTAATGGAAGATATGAAAGGAGGTCATGGTCCTCGTTGATTGGAGCAGCTATATATACAGGCATAAGGTTGGGAGGATATGTTGAAATGAAAAAGCAACTACTACTAATCTACTAGTTATCACACAATTAACAAACTATGGAGGAAGAAATAAAACATATGGAAACATAATGGAATGAATTAAAGTAGAAATGGAAATGAGCTACATGAGATGATCTATGAGCATGGAGACTCCATGAGGAGAGGATGCACACTCTTGGCAATGAGCTAGAGTGGAATGAGGTTGAGAGGAGTGAAGGGAGGCGTTTCTTATATAGAGTTTGGGACAATTCCCTTGCATGTGGGATAAATGAGCTTGCGTGAGAATGAAAGTGAGTTTAGACAAAAGGGTGGAGCATGGAACTCTCAACACCCCCCCTCCATGTGATGACCCTTTTTGTTTTTAATCTGGGGAACTAGTGACATATGGGATCACTTAGTTCATTTACTTTTTAGGATCTAAGGACATATGGGATCCTTAGACATAACTTGGACATATGAGATCCAAGTGTGGGACATATGGCATCCCTTGGAATCTTGGGACATATGGGATATGGTTTACAACTTGAGATAGGTATTGTTAATGAGATGCTTTAAAAGAGATATTCTTTACAAACGGTTGTTTTGGGTGACCCTTCAAATTCTTCATCACGTCATTCCTCACTAATCTTGGCATATTTCTTGGGTTTGTAGGAGCATTTCTCTTCATGATGATTGGTTTCCTTGCAGAAGTGACATGATTTGTACTTCTTATGAGGACACTTCTTCTTGCTAAATTGAGATTTCTCTTGAGAGGAACTATGGTTTTGAAGGTTCTTTTCTTCATCAAGGAGGGCAGCTTCAACATTGCTAAGGGTTGGTTGTGGAAGGAGCACTGTGGTGATGATGTGGCCATATGAATCCTGGGGAAGACTTCGTAGTAGCAAGGCAATAAGTACATCTTCATCAAGCTTTTTGTTAATGTCAACAAGTTGATTACACATACTCTTCAAGATGTGAGATGGGAGGCCAGAGAGGAGTTGGGCTCCATTTTGAGATCAAATAAGTTCATAAGGAGGGTGATTTTGGAAGATTTCGCTTTAGATCCAAAAAGATGATCAAGCTTTGCCCATGCATCCTAAGTTGTGCCCTTCTCATCAATGTGATGCACATAATGGTCACTTAATCCTAGTGCAATGGTAGATAGTGCTTTCTTGCCTTTGATTTGCCAAGAAGCTTCACCTTCTCTCGTAGTGGGTTTCTTGTCCTTGCCACTAGCAATGCCCCATAGGCCTTTCTTCATGAGCTTGTATTGCATTTTGACTTGCCAAGTGTGGGAATGTTGGCCATTGAAGGTGGACTCTTGTTTATCTTCCATACTGGAGATTCAAATGGAGAAGCTCACTTTTTAATGTATTTAGCTCCTTTAGATGTGCACCTGAAAATTGAGAGAAAGAAAATATACCATTAGTACAAAGGAAGGTCTTACCACTTATAAATGTGGTAGTGTCTAGTCCTTTTACAAGGGATCAATGAACTTGAGTGAGGTTGTACATTGCTTTTAGATGAAAGAAAACTTTACGTGTGCCAATGTTTACATACAGAATTTGATGAGTACATATAAGATAAAATCCTTGATCTCTTCTTTTAATGAAATAGCCCCCTTCTCAAAATACTTCGACACTCATGCCTACGAGCTCATAAAAGGTCTTAAGTAGGACAGATGGTGATTGTGCCTAAAGTGAGGGAAGGTTTGGTACTTCTCAATAAAGACAAGATGTCCTACATGCCAAATATCAGATTCCAAATGAAGCTATGTCTGGAGAGTGATTCATGAATGAGCAAGGATACATCACTAGTTATATCAGGCTTTCTATAAAAAGTTGAAGCTCCAGGTTCCATTGCGGAAGAGTCCACATTTGTTCAGTAAAATATCCTAAGCCTACAGGCTAGGCCTCCTTCATGAGAACTTGAATCCAAACCATACAGCCCCATTTGCCCGTTTGTAGGTTAGTAGATATGCGTAGCACATCTTTACTCAAGTCCATCTTGAGCCACAGCACTTGAGTTAGTAGATGATGGAGTAAGGTTTCTTTTTCATTGTTAGTGTTGTGTACCTCGAATGATAAAGCTACCATCCCTGATAACCGATGGGGAATTCGCTTCGAGGTTGGCCCAGAGCGCAAGCAACTACGGTTTGGCTCCATAATAGCTACAATTACATGGTCTATGCTAAATATTGGGTAGCAAGCAGCCCTGTCGGTGATGCCTACTCTCAGCAAGGGCGGGGGGCATGTGGTCTATCGGCATGAATGGTGGCTGGTCGGTAGCTACGATGTGGGCCATTGCCAACATGGGATGTAGCGGTGAGGTGTGCAAGGCGGGGCCTCCTAGTGGTGTCATTTCAGTTCGAGTTCACAATTGCCTCTTCCTGTGGACCGTGACTTCCTGCTCACTTCAGAAGGTCGGAGATTGCTTTGAAGGGGTACTCTCTTTGATTCTCTCTCGTAGTATCTGATGTAGAGAAGTGGCTTCTTCCTTGAAGCTCGCTATGGCTGTATTAAGACGGCTCTCTATATCTCTGTGTCACACAAACAGATGCCTTTGTCTGAGATGGTTCTTTATGCACAAGTGAGGAAAACCAGGCAGTGCAGTACACAATGTGTCTCTCTCGCTCGATGTAGTTGATGAAAACCACCTAGGAATATGCATTGCAGATGGGCACTGTTGAAGTCCACAATAGATTGTGAGGATGCTCACATATGTGGCTCTAGCAATTCTTCATACGGTCTCTCTCTAAAACTTCTATGTCGCACACGTTCTCTATTGCTCCCTCCAATGGTGTGCCAAGGCAACAGCAAGTATGGCATGCTCTTCCTTTCCATCGTACAAAAGCTTGCAAAAGCTTTCATTGAATAGTGATGGCAATCCACAATGGGTATTCCATGGTTTGTGCAAGATGAGAGCAATCATGGCACAATCAAAACTGGATGTGCAAGCAATTTCCCTTTGAAAAGCCCATCTGACACATCGCGATCTCGAGGCTACGATAGCTCCAATCTTTAGGGATCCATGCTCCATTTTCTCACAACAAATGAAAGATAGATCTCCTTACATGAGCTCAAAGATACATGTAAAACATAGATGATACAAAGGCACTAATCAAAACACTTCTATTTAAAATATAAAGATATGATAAGAACTTGATCATAAGGAATGGGGGGGAGGGAGGATGAAAAGATTATAAGGTTAAAACTTAAGATATGCTAATGAAAATGTTAGTAGTGCTTAGAAGAAATTTTGTTATAAGGATGTGAAATGGGAAGGAAGGGGGGATTAAAAGTGAAATACATGCCATTTTGAAGATAACAAAAACAAGGCTCAAATGGAAAAGTGATATACTAGTTACATATGCTCTATACCATGTTGAAATGAAAAAACAACTACTACTAATCTACTAGTTATCACATAATTAACAAATTATGGAGGAAGAAATAAAAGATGTGAAAACATAATGGAATGAATCAAATTAGAAATGGAAATGACTTACATGAGATGCTCTATGAGCATGGAGACTCCATGAGGAGAGGATGCACACTCTTGGCAATGAGCTAGAGTCGAATGTTCTTGAGAGGAGTGAAGGGAGGCTTTGCTTATATGGAGTTTGGGAGAATTCCCTTGCATGTGGGATAAATGATCTTGCATGAGAATGAAAGTGAGTTAAGACAAAAGGGTGGAGCATGGAACTCTCAATAGGAAAGTCATCTCTCTAGCATGTGGTGGTTGTAATCCTTAGTCTCTTGCATTGGTATCAGAGCATTATTTTAGTAAAAGAACTCGTCATAGAACTTTAGTGTATCGACATACTAATGTTAGATATGACATTTATATCTTGTGGTTGGATGATGTTTTAGATTTGCTCTCAATCTTTTTGAGAATCCAGTTTATTTCTCTTAAAGATAGTAAAAATGCTTCAATACCTTGATTGAAACAGATCATTAAGAAGTTAAAGTCTTGTGTTAAAATCTTAGGTCATCAAGTATTTGACAAATAGCAAATTTTATATCTTAGAAGTTTGAATTAGTTATAGAGAGTTTTAGTTATTTCCTTTCGGGCTTTCTAAATCTTGGAATTGACTCAGATTTGGTATTTGATTCCTTTCACAAAAGTCCAGGGTTAGCTGATTCAAACTAGATAACTAAATTAAACATCCTAGATAGATGTTCAATACAAGATCTTATTCAATCTTCAAAATATGAAAAGCCCAAGATTGACTTATTCATTTGAGTTTGCTTCCAGTTCTCAAGCATAACTCTAATGACTTTCTAAGAGTTGGATAAAACTCTAGAACAAAGAAGTTAGGAATTGTTTACCCAATTGACAATTCCCAAGAACTTTCAGCTAAAGTATTTGAGAAAAGTTTCCTAAGTTGGAAGATTTTCATTTTGAATTTGACTTGTTCAAGATATATTAAGGTTGATCCATAGTAAATGGAAAACTTTCTCCTATACTTTACATAGGATTTTTAAGACCATTAGGACTGAGTAGTCCTCAAGCCAAGTGAAGAAATCAAGTAACTGTTCGTTGGGAGTTAACCTTTATACAAACATGCAAGTCAAATGTTTGGATCAACCAAGCTTCAAGTTTTCCAAATCAATTCAAGTGAATCAAGACTCTCAAAGTCTTGATTGAGATAAGAATCCCACCTTAATTACTAAGTCCATGCACAAGTTATGCCCAAAAATAGACTAAGTAATTAGAATCCATCTATTTCATATGTTTGTGCCCAGATCGCACATCGAGACACAATGAAGTGGCTAAGGATATTTTCAGATCCACCCTTATACTTCATTCACTACTTTGTACTTTGACCAATTTATCAAAGTACAAAGCTAGCTAGTGTTTTGAATCATTTGGGTAGGGGCCGCACCATAGAGATGAGACATGTTCTTCTAGTTTTAGAACATGACCATGTTCTTTTGATTTAAGAACATGAGGCTTAGCGGTTGCCTAGGGATACTATATATAGCTTTATTTTCAAGGACAAAAATCTTTTCCAAGGGGGAAGGAATGTAATAAAGTAACTATATGATCTAAGGATCTGGTCGGTTCAGTTAGATATGAAATCGGACACCATTTGGTCACTTGTATATGGCCAAAGATCTCGAGACTATACTTAAGCATAAGTTACATGTTCTCTCTTAAACAAGTGATCCACTTAGCCTAGTGATTAAGTCTCAATGTTGTGAAGGAGAGGTTTTGGGTTCAACCCCCATGGGAAGCATGGGGAGAGAGTTTTGCCCTAGGAGCTCTAAAGCCTTCTAACTGAAGTTACAGTGAGTTCACTTGAGTTCAATGGACTTAACTCGAGTGGCAATTACACCAAACACTAGTGGAATCTAGTGGAAGGTAATAAAGCAGTGGTCCAAGTCACTCCAATCACCAGTAGACTCTAGTGGAAGATATGCAAGGATTGGAGGGGATTGCACATGCACTTATGGACTTTAGTTACATTTGTGGTCCTCGTTGATTCGAGCAGCTATATATACAGGCATAAGGTTGGGGGGAGAGTCATCTCTCTAGCACATGGTGGTCATAATCCTTAGTCTCTTGCAGAGTAGTTCCCTCATGGTTTGATTTTTAGCAAGTACTAGTTCTTGATAAGTGATCATGTGCTTTTGCTCATCAAAAAATGATGAAATGGCCTTCCAAGCTTTGTAAATTGGCAAATGACATGTATGCAGAACTACACTATGCATTTTCAAGTTTCTTGAACTTGTTCCAAATAGTTTAAAGCCACTATGCTATCTGCTCTCATTTGAGCTCCCAAACCTTTCCTTTTTCCTAAAAGGGTTCATAAAGGAAATTGTTTTGTCCATCGATGGCCCTCTGGCCTCGGGAGAAGACATCAAGGGTTTCATCTATGAAGGTGCGAAACACTCATTCAATGCATGATGGAACCCATAGATTTGTGTCGAGGCAGATCTAAACAAGGATCTCCACTCCAAAAATTTCCATAGACATTAGAGAAGTGAAAACCCTCAAGAAGGAGATTATATACAAGAACTTGTCAAATGCTTGCTTTCATTGTGAACTCGAGGACCATGGAATAAAAGATTTTGTCCTTTGAGACCAAAATCCATTCAGAACAAGAAAAATAAAATAAAAAAGCCAATACAAAGGAGAACAAAAAAGCTTTACTAGCTTAGAGCATGTAGAAAGGTCGTTCTTTGGACCTTGAGAAAGGGAAGGAAACACTACTCATGAAGAGAAACGCTGAAGGCTTCACACAAGAGAGATGAAGAAGGAGATGAAGGCTTCACACAAGAGAGATGAAGAAGGAGAAGAAGCCCTAAAAAGTTTGTTTAGACTGTAAAATTGCATGCGCGATCAATAACGAAATGATTTTAAAGATATGTAGTTGCGGTCGCAACACGGCCTCGTACGAGCACTCGGTCTCTGGACATGCAGTGTTTCGTTGATACACCATAGGACGATCTTCGTGTCTGTCTGCTCTCTGTCTTTTACACATGATCTTGCATTACGTCTGAGCTCGTATATAACTCGCACAATTTTCAACATCGCCCACAGAAGACATCTTTTGCTGCTGTATCTTGTCCCTATAATACAGAACATGAGGAAACGGAAAACTCGCGAAAAACAGCGATTTAAAGTTATACCTACACAGATAAGGAACCGCTATCTCGTGTGAGAGAAGGATACATGGACTACGTCAGAAGTTTTATTCCTGGAGCATAAGATGATCTCCCTGTCCATTTTCTTTCCGTCTTTTACAGATGATCTTCCTATTTTCTGATCCGAGCTTTTCTTTTGACATGAGTCATCGGCAGCTCGTCCATTGTGGTATCGAACAGAAAAATATGCGATTCAATTTTTAGATGAACTACTATTGAATCAGCAAGACATTTGACGAATTGGTGGTACGTAAAACATAAAATGTACAACATCGACCAACAGAGGAAATCTACTGCTCCTGTAAGTAGCTTGTAAGCTTATGTAAGAGAAAACGGGAATCTAGAAAAACTGTTAATCAGCGAGCTGAAATCATAATAATCTGTATGGCCTTTGTCACAGAGAATGTAGAAAAATGGAGAATTCATGACTGTCAGTCACTTCAAATGATGTTTGAGGAGAGGCGCGAGCGTCATCAAGCATAATAAAGCGGTTTCGGGATTAGGAAAGATTGTCATGATAAGATTCTAAAACCGTCCGGCGTCTATTAGGGTTAGTTGAAACAAGAGCTCATCAAGTTCTGACTCATCAGCTTACCAGTGACCTTTAATGAACTCCCAAGGTGACGATCAGATCCGTGAGCGTCATGTGAATACAGGAGAATAATCTCTCTCTCTCTCTCTCTCTCTCTCTCTCTCTCTCTCTCTCTCTCTCTCTCTCTCTCTCTCTCTCTCTCTCTAAATTGCATGGCAGCGGAAAAGAACCCTTTTTTTTTGGAGAAAACAGGGCAGGAAAATCGTATTAATGATGGAACATGCTAATGTACAAAGGGCAGGATCCCAAAAACATGCGTCCTGCAAGCATATATGAGACAAGAGACAAGGACTAAGGCCTTCGACATATAGCTAGGTTCCTCGAACCTGAGACAGAAAGTAATCAGGTAGTGTCGATATACAACTCTGTAAATCGGGCAATCTTTGAAAAGACTAAGATCCAGCATACAAGAAAAAAGAAAAGGATCCTCAAGTGCAACTGTAGATCATGTCAAATCTGACATTAGCGTATATGGACATCAGAGTTTTCCTCCATTGGCTCGGAGGACTATTCTTCAGGATGTCAGACATCTGGTGACTTTCAGGAAGAGATGTTCTGACAGCCATTAAGCATTGATGAGCAATAGCTTCAAATCCTTAATGAAAGGTATACCAGCGATTCGTTTTGGCTTCATTGAGAACTGTTTGGTTCCTGCTTAGCCAGATTGACCACAGAATGCGAGCCCTCCACAAATTCCACAAGGTAATGTCCATCTTCAAACAAGAACCAAGCAGGAACTCACTGTATCTCAGAGAGATGCTGAGCTTCGAGCAATAAGGTTCGAACTATTGTAACGAGTAACGAGTAGGCAGTGGCAAAAGCAAGAGAAGGGAATGGCTTCTGTGAAGAGGGTATCTGAAGCCTATAGGTAGACTTTCTTAACAACTTATGGAAATGATGGGCGATATATCAGGTAACGGTAAAGTGATGGAGAACTAACCTTCTTTATCAGAGCACGCGTGATCCTCGATCAATTCCCAAGTTCTCGATCACATCCATAGAGTGTCGTGTTAAAGAAAGAAGCAATCTACCTTCTCCGGATTGTCGTCTTTCCTGATTACTGGCACAAGCCTGAACTCCATGCTTCCTCATCTTGATAATTTTCATTCCTCATTTCTGCATATTGCGTTTCCTATCGGGATGATTTGCGAATGTCCCGCTTTGCCATAGACATGCGCGCATTGTTTGATGGCACCGTTACTGAATCTGAATGTACGGAAGAGAAATCGGCTCCAGCTTTCCTGGGTTCGAGCTCTTGATTGCTCAGCTGGACCGCGCCACTGACGTTTGTCGGCCTTGATTTCGCCCCTTTCGCTTTTAAACAGCCACACATCGTCGCATCCCTTTGTTCCTTCACAGTCTTGTCGAGCATCTGGTTATTGCGAGTCCTATGGGGAGCATCAAAGACGACCTCAAAATTCCGGGCATGAGGAGGCACGCGAGTGGCATTAGATCTCTGTAGCATTGCTAGAGAGCAGTATGAAGCACAGACGACTTACTAATGATGAATTCTATGATGAGGAGTCTGCCCATCTCACACACACTATGTTAAGGAAACTATGCAGTCGTTGATGTAAAGGGCAGGCATCGAGGAAAATGGAGCACATCAGGAATGCCCCTTGGGATGTAGAGATGGCCAGTCTAAGGCAACAAACGTCCAGAGCCAGAGTCTAATGGAAAGATACATTCGCGCCCATGAATTAAGTTGTGCGATCTAGCATGTAGTCAATGAAAATAGGAACGATGTACAGTAAAAGTACTTGTATGGGAGTGTGTGTATCTTCCTTTGGCATTCTGCCATTGTTTAGTACACAAGAGGAGACTCTGATTCTCGATGTACTTCTGCGTATGTCAATCTCATCGTTACTTTAAGTTTGAGCCACAAGAACTTTGGTCGCATTTCTCTTCCAAAAGAACTTTATAAACCAGGACTTACGTTGAACTAATACAGTACAGAAGTTATGGTTTGATACCGTTGAGCAGTTTTCTACTGTATTGAAGCTCTCAAAACACCATAAAGCACAAGGAACGTCCAAGATACGTATGCTGGCCACAATGCTCTCATCCTTATTGAAACCTCCAAAGTTTTTTTTTTTTCTTTTTTTTTTTGTTTTTTGAGAGTACAATGAATTGGAAAAACACACACCCAACTCGTAAAGTAGAGGCACCTATCCTCAAGAATTCTAAAGCATCCAACCCTAGGCAGGACTTGAACCCTCACCATTTGCCTAGAACTACAAGGCACATCCACTAAACCAAGCCCTCTGGATGAAACCTCCAAAGTTGTCCACCTTCTTCTTTTCTGTCTTTCCAAACTACGAATCACGCATGAGAGTGTGGCGGCCAACAGACGTACCAAAGACGTTACGTATGTATATGTGAGTATAGATGAAAGTACATATGTGTGCATGTATGTACGTGTGTGCATGTGTGTACCTGTGTGCGTATGTATGTATATATACGTACATGTATGTATGTATATATACGTACATGTATGTGAGTATAGGTGAAAGTACATATGTGTGCATCTATGTACGTGTATGGATGTATGTACGTGTGTGAGTGTGTATATATGTATGTATATATGTATATATAGTTATATATGAATGTACGTGTGTGCGTGTGTATATATGTATGTACATATGAATGTGTGAGTATATATGTATGAATGTGTGAGTATATATATACGTACATATGAATGTGTGAGTATATGTGTATGTATATATGTATATATAGATGTATGGGTGTGTTTGTGTACGTATAACAATGTGTATATGTATGTATGTACGTATGCATGCATGTAGATATATATATGTATGTATGCATGTAGGTATACATGTATATAAATACATGTATGTATCTATGTATACATGTATATAGATACATGTATGTATCTATGCTTGTATGTATGTATAAGTGTGTGTGTGTGAAAATATGTAATGAGGGGATGGAAGTTTTAACTTTAAGGTATATATATGTATATAGATACATGTATGTATCTATGCTTGTATTTATGTATAAGTGTGTGTGTGTAGAAGAATATGTAATGAGGTGATGGAAGTTTTAACTTTAATGTTTGTGGACCTTGATTCCATCTCTCAAAAGATACCATGTCGCCTACTTACCTCCACAGCTTTTTTTCTCAACCTCTTCTTTTGCATTTCATTGGCGTCGAATATAACCGCAGAATTTTAGATTCAATCAACTACAAACGTGGAAGGATAGGTTTGAGGGTCTAAACACAGAATTGTTGTTTTTGTTCTTTTACTTATTAAATTCAATTCAAGCTCGAGATCATGAAATCATTCGCATCCTCGACTTAAGAGCGTCATCATATGTGATGGACCCATTAGTTCTTACGGCTTCTTCTTACATTATCTCTTATTAACTACATATTTTGCAACTCTTTTGCATCAATATAAGTCAACAAAGTAAAATATTTACATCTGATTTTTATGAAGAAAATACTTTTCTGTTTCTAAACCTTGGGCTCTTTCTATCATTTCTCTTTCTTTAATCGAGGGTTGATGTTCCTA
The DNA here is from genome assembly GCA_020310875.1 of Ceratopteris richardii. Classification (NCBI taxonomy): domain Eukaryota; kingdom Viridiplantae; phylum Streptophyta; class Polypodiopsida; order Polypodiales; family Pteridaceae; genus Ceratopteris; species Ceratopteris richardii. The sequence goes on along the minus strand of CM035433.1, from coordinate 137,795,079 downwards.
TATATATAAGGAATTGCATGTTCTATGACTCATCCAAGTGTTTATCCATGCATCCCTCATGTGAAAAGTTCTTCAAACGGTTATCACATGCCTTCTAGTTTCCCAAAGGCTATTACTTGCCTTCTGAATCAAATGAGGCTTCCCTTTTTAGATAGAACTCAAGATTGCACTCGGAGAAGCTTCTCCCAAGACTAAGATTCTGAAACCTTAGGATAAATCAAGTTTAAAGGTTATAATCATTCAATTGTGATCTCAGATAAATAACTAAATCAACAATTAACAGAAGGGTTCAAAAAATGGGTTCAAGGATGTGCAAAGAGAACAACATGGTTAACCATGAACATTATTTCCCCTTTAAACATTTTTGCACTAAAACATGTGCAGTAGTCTATAGAGTATATCCCAATGCTTGATGATCAGTCTCTTGAAGCATGTTCTTCATCACTTTGATTTGCCTTTCTGATCAAAAGGAGGATCTATCATGCAATTCATCTAGAAAGAGGAGAATCTTTGTAATGTCTAATCCATACCCTAATCATAATAAACACCATCTAACTTTTCACATGAAAAAATGAACTCAGTGCAAGGTATAAAAAATTATAAGGGTGTACCAAAGTATCCCTACCCACCATTATTTTTCTAAGTGCAAACTAAGCATCCATTTCACAAACATTCGAAATAGATGGATTCCGTGAAATGGCTATTTTCGTCCATTTTTATGCAGCACTTTTGCATGGATCTAGAAAAATGTGTGAATTTTCTAACGTTCTAGAATTTGAGAATTGTCTTTGAATTTTAATTTGTCTAAGTGAAATTGCAGTTAGATTGACCAAAAACATCTAACTTAGATGTTTTTATTATGTTCCACTTCTAACCAACATTTTCTAATCATTTTCCCAAGTAGAGAACTATTGTTTCCAACTGGGCATTAGAATCCTAGATAGAATGTAGGAAATAAATGTTCCATTCACTTAATGTGCAATCAAAATTCAAGTCAACGCAAAACAAAGAAGTATTTCAAAGACTCAACTTCTTGAGGGTTGTCAAATCTTTGATAAATTCCTAGCCGTTTTCTCTTCTTTAGAGGACTATGAAATACTTCTTCATCCATTTTAGTTTTAGAGGAGCTCTTGAAGAAAAACTCACTAGATGAAAGATTGCTCTTAGACTCGAATTCTGAAAAGCATCTTCTAAGATTGAACAGGTTCTATGAAGGAGATATATCTATGATTTCTAATTTAGTTACCTAATTTGACCATCTACACATGATCCTTATAGAAATGACTTGAATACTCAATTAGAGTTACCTCTAAGGTTTTGGGAAGCTAGAAGGAAGAATCAAATTTTTGTGTAAATGATTCAAACTTCTAAAACAATTAACATATCTAAGTCAAAATCAATGAGATTCAAGGATTAAAGAACTTCATAGCTCCATTCAAGTCACGATTTTGCATCATTGTATCTCAATTCTCAAAAGGAGCCTTCTTGAGTTTGAACCATAATGAAAGAATCAATTTTTTTGGACCACTTCAATGTCTCAAGCTACCAATGTTATACCTATTGATGATGTTTCTCTTCAATAAAAGAGAATCATGCTTCAACTATCTCACTTAGTAAGTTAATATTGGTATAGTTTACAAAATCCCTTGACAATCTTTAATGAATGCAATTTAGATCCATAACTTTGATTTAAGAGATTCATTCACTTAATTCTACTAAAAAATCGATGCTTATATATTAATATAACTTATTCTTAATAAGCTTGGTTTCTAAGTTCTTTTTCAATAGAATCCATGTGGCATCATTGATAAAAAACATACATAATCTCTCATTTTGAAGTCTCACAATTAAGTTAAGACAATGTTTGTCTTACTTGAACCCTTAAGGAAGATTATAGAAGTTTGTTTACTTCATAGTTTAGTATCTTTATGTTTCCCAAGTTTAGCAAGAGACTTCAAGTCATACCCTTGAACATTGAGTACTTTTTACTTAATCTTTAAAGTTTCAAAGTAGGATCAACAAGCTTTCACTATGCTTGAAAAATATTTTTTCACATTAACCATCATATGGATGGAGCCATTTTTGTACCTTGAAGAATAGCACTTATGTGCACATTATTTTCTTTTATTCATTTGATCACTTATGATCATTCTTGTAAGGTTCAAGGTATTTACCTTTTTAAAAGGAAAGAGTAAAAGACCCAAAATCCATTGACTTTGGAGTGGTGAGATTGATTTTCAATCAATCAATCAAAAAGTAAATGCAACTACAGCTTTCTCTTTTCCTCAATTGTAGGAAAATATTTGAATCAACTCAAAATACCAAACTTGCCTAATTTTGGATTCAAATTCATGAAGAAAGGGTTTGGCTATATCTCCAAGATTCTATAGAAAAACTCCCAATCACTTGTAAAATACATGGAAGCAATACACATACACATTTGGCCATCATTCCTTCATTTCTCTACTCCTTCTTCCTCAAACTCAATCATCTTGCACAAGAGTGCTCTCTCTAAAGAGCTCCAAATCATGTTCTCAAGCATTCATTGGAAAGGTATTATTTTCTAGTTTATGTGTACACATTGTCAACTCATTTAGTTAAGTAGATTCAGTGAAATTGTAGTTTTAGGATCTCAGAGTCATCTTTTGCACATCCTTGAGAAATTGGGATGACGTCCAATCAATGTTAAGTTTATTGCTCCTTCATTGGTTGTTTTAAATTAAGGGTTTTATGCATTATAGCAAGCCAACCCTATGTACGACACTTCTTTAAGAGGATTTTTTTTAAATTGTAACTATCTTGGCTACTCTGAGTGTTTGAAGTCATAACTTCCATCCATATTTAAAAGGTTTTTGAGAGCTAGTGAAGTTGCAAGTCATTTGTTTTGCATCAACTTGTTCTTGTTGATGTTCTAGAGTACCTATTGGGTCTTATTGTGTTGGGGATGTAAGGGTCATGTGACCTTACCCCCATATTCATATATATACATCATATATAGAGTATTGCCTCAAGAGAGATCATTATGTGGGTTTCGAGGCTCCCACGCATATCCGCGCGTCGTTCCTCTCTTCTCTCTCATTCCATGTCCTCCTTCCTCCTCTTGTTCTGCACTCCAAACCCCTTCATTGGCATCAGAGCATGTTGAAGGCTGGTGTGCAAGAAGCTTCAATGGAAGCTTAGGTGAGAAGAGGTAAAAGTGCAGGTCGGCATCTCTTGACAGTTGTTCAGTATTTCGATCATAACTCGAGCTACAAAGCTCGGATTGATGCGTTTTAAAGTTCTGTGCGTAGCTAACACAAAGAGCTACAACTTCACAGAAGGGCGCAAAACCCGGTTCGGACGTCTGAAGTGCCGAAAATTCGAAAAACGCAGAGTATTGCAGAAAGCGAATCTACATTGAGTAGGACAGCAGGTCGGTGTTTTTATCATAACTTGAGTTCTACAGCTCGGAATGCGATGATTCAACTTGCTACGCGTAGCTTGGAAAGATAGCTACAACTTTGTAGAAGAACTCAGATCCAGATTCTGAGTTTTAGGTTGCCGAAATTGCAGAATACAGAGCAGTACTGTTGCAAGTGAAATTGAAATTGACAGCAGGTGCTTGTCTTAAGCATATCTTGAGCTACGCACCTCCGATTGAGGTGTTCTTTATGTCGTTACGTAGCCAAGAAGCAGATCTTCAAGTTTGCTGAAGACCAAAAGTTCAGATTCAGAGGTTATCACCTCTGAAACAGCAAAACACAGAGCAGTACAGTTTTGCCCAAACAACCCTAATTGCACTTGGAGGTTGAATTTGCTTTGGAACTTCTTCGAGAGAGAATTTATGGTGTGCAAGCTCTTATTTTCAGAGCTTCAAGACATTGTACATGTATGATCATTGTGGTAGCTCCTCCATATGAGAGTAGAGCATGATCTTGTTACATGTTTGGCATGTAAGGTGACATTGTGGTATACTCTTTTTGAGGTTTATGTCATCATGAGTTTGATCATGGATGTATAGTGGCATTGTGGTCTACATCTTGCTTTTGCCACTTGGTTACGGATTTACTTGCCGATTGCACATACTTTTATGAGAGTTGATTTTGGATCTTGTTTGGTACTTGTATCTTTTGTTTTCTTTGCAGGTACGTGATCCAGATTGGAGCCTCAGTTACACGTTCGTTTGTCACCGTTATTAGCATTTGGTCATTGATTGATATATATTTGCCAGTGTGATTCTTGGCATATGTGGATGGTGATTCCCACATGGTTATTTTGGTTCTAGAGTCCATTTTACAGAGGAGATGCTGCCGAAATTTTATCGGCTTTTATGCTAGAAGAGAGCTCTAGTGGATCTTGAAGCTTGTGCGATAGCTTTGGATCATTGACTATCTCCATTCACTTGGACTGGGTCACAGGTTGTTTGTGACAGGTTGGACCATCTTGCAAGATTTATTCTTGAGTGGGAGTTGTATTGCCATTGTATTGGCGTGTATTGCCATTAGTTTTTTGGCACATGTAGTTGCCATTATCTTCTTGATTTATATGAGTGACAGGTGGTGACAGATTATTCATTGTTCTTTGGTGATTGGTTATCTTGTTTGATTGCTCAGTTTTCAGGGGATACTCTGTCGAATTTTTCCCAGGATTCTTCCACATCTATTTGGTCACTTTGGAGACTTGGTGAGCAGGCTTATGCTCATGGTTTTATATGCATGCTAGATGCATGGTTATGTGACAGGTGGTTCACATAGTTCCTTCTCCATCGAGACATTTGTGATATGACTTATGCATATGGATATGCAGGTGTGATCCTATTCAAGATAGAGTATTGTTTCTAGTCTCTTGTTATATTGCTAGTCTATTGGATTGCCAGCATGGTGTCTTCTCGATTTGATGGCACTGACTTTCCGAGATGGAAAGCTCAGATGTGGCATACATTGGTTCGTGCAGGGTTACACATGTATGTGCATAGAGATGCACAGAGGCCTCGTGACATGCCCGACCACGTATGGATGGATATGGATGCATTGGCTAGCTCCACTATCCGATTACAGCTTGTGGATTCTATATATGAGTCTATTATGTATGAGGAGACGAGTAGTGCATTATGGCAGAGACTACATGATATGTATGCGAGTCCATTGACTCATGGGAGACATAGATCACATCGACGACTTCGATGTTGGCACTGTGGTCATGAGGGCCATATTCGACGATGTTGCTTCAGGCGGATGCGACGACGATGTTAGAGATATGCACGTGATGCAGATCAGGTAGTGGTTTCAGGAGATTCTATGGCAGTTGATTATGCTAGTGATGGAGATATCACTTTCTCCTATGGTTCATCTCATGATTCCTCTTGCTCATTAGATAGCACACATATGGCTTGGTTGCTTGATGCATTAGCCAGTTTTCATGTTACTCCACATCGTGAGTGGTTTTGTCGATTCTCAGGTGAGAGTCGTGGATGTGTGCAGTTGCCTGATGGTATGACATATAACATTGAGGGTGTAGGAGATGTATGCCTTATGCTACCTAGTGGAGCATCACTTATGCTCATACATGTACGCTATGTGCCTTCATTCCCTATGAGCTTGATTTCAGTTAGCCAGTTACAGGAGAGCAGATGCTATGCATTGCTTGGTGAGCATCATTTTCAGTTGCAGTTGGGACAGCTTATGCTTGTCAGAGGTGCCAGGATTGGGCACATGTATCCACTGCAGGTACTTTATGTGAGAGACAGTCTCGTCTCAGTGGGAGTTCAGCCTTATGTGCGATGTGAGACTCGTCATGTCTCATTTTTTCTACCTACACATATGTCTATTGACATTCATGATGCACATGTATGGCAGGATTCAGATGCTCAGATGGATGCACATGTAGAGCATGTTTTGGATGCTCATGATTCTTATATAGACCATGATTTTGTTGATCATATGGATGCTCATGTAGAGCACACTTCGGATGATCAGTTGGATGCTTTAGAGCATGATATGGATGCTCATGTAGAGTATTGTGATGATACTCAGTTAGAGTTAGATCATCAGTTTGACCTTGGTGTTGATGTTGTGCAGTTAGCTCATGTGGAGCATGATAATACACTTGGTGTGGTAGAGCAGGATCGCTCTCATGATACACAGTGTATGGTAGAGCATATTAGCTCTCAGGATGCACACCTAGACACATCCTTGGTTGATAGGATGACTGATTTAGATGTTGAGGAGTCAGCTATTATGCAGTCATTCTTGGATTCACTCATGCCAGATGTTGACACAGATATATCAGGACATGTTGGTCTTGATGATGGTGCTTTGGATGCCTTGGATAGAGGCATGATTGGCATACTTAGGCTAGCCAGGATAGCACAGGTTTCGTCAGCATTCGGGAGTCTGATGTACGAGTTGTCATGCTCGAGACCAGACATTGCAGTTGCTATTGGAGCATTTGCACTTGGAGTTGTCAGTCGTTCGATGATTGACACAGGCATGGAGCGAGTGGGAGCTTTGCAGGAACTTCATGAGTTCTTGCATCAGTCAGATATGAGCTCGACTCTTATCGATATGAGTCTAGAGCAGTTTGAGGTGCATGGATACACCTTGTTCGAGGCAGTTGGTGTAGGCTGATCTGGTATGGGTGGAGATCCGGACTCTTCCTGTACATTATTGTATAGTCCTACATCATTCTTTGTATATGTTACCACTTATGGTCACATTGACCCTTAAGTAGGAGATTGTTGGGGATGTAAGGGTCATGTGACCTTACCCCCATATTCATATATATACATCATATATAGAGTATTGCCTCAAGAGAGATCATTATGTGGGTTTCGAGGCTCCCACGCATATCTGCGCGTCGTTCCTCTCTTCTCTCTCATTCCATGTCCTCCTTCCTCCTCTTGTTCTGCACTCCAAACCCCTTCATATTGCACTTACCACAAGCCTACAAGGTCTAATATACATATCCAAAGATCTAGGATAGGTCCTATGCCGGTCTATTGGACCATCTTCACCACTTGACAACCTACTTCCAAGCCTCTCCAAGCTTCTCCAACTTCTTTCAACTTCAATTTTCTATAGCACTGATCCCAAGACTAAATGATACCCACAATATCAACGTCAAATTTCCTAAACCTTCTTTCCAAAAATCATGTGGATATTAATAGAGGTATCCCATACCACCATATTATATATTCAAGACTTTGATCTGGATGATATTTATCGTAAAGGCCAAACGCTACACTCCATCAAGCTATCGGGAACTTTCAACTCAAATGATTTTCTAAGGAATATTGAAATCAAGGGATAACATCTATATTTTTATTTTGGCTATGCTTTCTATGCTTCCATCAAAACATCATTCAATGATGATATGATTTCTACATGTCCCATGCTTTTCTTCAAAGCTTAAAATCTTTTGAGGGAATAAACATCCATCCTCCTAAATTATTTAAAATATAATTCCAAGTATCTACAAAATCTGTTATTGAAGAGTTTTCCACTCAACCAAGTTATAAAGACAAGGGATTATTTTTTCTTTAGGATCCCTCTTTATCTAAAGCATTAGATAGCTACTCTAGGATCTTTCAAGGAATTTCTCTATGTTCTAAGCATCCTTTAAGGCTTTTAGGTTCCTCTTCTATAAAGTATCTTTGAGAATAGGTCAATTTAGGGCTCAAGTTTGCCATGAATGCAAACCACATAATCATAGCTCAAACTTTTATTTGTGACTTTAACTTCTCTTAACTTTGTGGTTGCAACCATCTCTTTAGAGTACTTTTTAATCATAAAAGGATCCCAATTAATATATTTTATAACATGCTCGAATGTTTCTTATTGGCTAAATAGTACTTTAACTTAATATTAGAACATACAAGATCTTCTTGACTCAAGAATTCTCATAAGTTTTGTCACCTATTTCTTTCCCAAATTAAAGAGTTTCCATTCTCAAAAATTGAAAAGTATATAGCTTCATTCAATTTTCCAGAGTCAAGTGCCAGAAAGCCTATTATGGGTCTAAAATTCTAATCTACAATAGCTCCTATCATGAAGGTATTCTTGATGTAGTAAGAAAAATATTATTGATGCATCAGTTTATGGTAACTTGTACTTCTTGCAAAAGAATCTTCTTCAAGGATATGCCTATATGCTCCTTACATGTTTACAAACTTGTGTTTATTTTTGTGAAGAAGTTTCTCTCTAATATGTGCTATGGAAGTTAGAGAACCCCTTCTACAAACTATACTCTTAGACACCTGCTTACTAAAACCTAAGTATGTCACAAATGAGAGCTCCAACGAATCTGATATTTTGTCCACACAAAGTAGAGACTTATATCTTTCTAGCAAGCTATAGATCACTGAATGTGGAGCTCGTATGGATAGGAACCCAACATTGTAAAGATAGACTACCTTCATGTCTCTTTACCTACAACAGCGAGTCGTAACAAACGAGAACTATGTCGTAAAAAGAGAACACTTACGTCAAAAATTACATGTTTTCACCTCATTTTTGGAATTCCTTTACACCAGTATACATATATTACAAAAATGAGGTGAAAACAAGTAATTTTTGACGTTTTTTGTCATTTTCTCAAAAAAAATGAGCTCAAAATGTAGTCAAAATTTCACTATATTAGGCATTGACGTGTCCCAAAATGTATATGATAAGACATTGACATGCCCAAAATCTATATGCTAAGACATTGACATGTCTAAAATATATATAAGAATGTGGAAGTCAATAGTTTTTACACAAAAATAACATTTTAGACATATCTTTAATGGGTGGATATCTGATTGTTATTCAAAATTGCTACAAAACATGGTTTCATTAACCAAACTACTTTGAGGCATTTACATAAGCACTAAAAATGTCTGAGAGCCTCAATGCAACTCACAACTTTGTCGATCTATGTCTACACCCTCATCATCTGATGCACTTGATTCAGTCTCATACTGTTGAGAGCTCTCTAGAAATCATAACTAGAAAAAAGATTCTAAAAAGATTCCCTCTGTATGTCTGTGTAAATTTCTCATTTCTAGGTCTCTATTTTTCTTGCCTGTCGAAATATGGATCCAAAGCATGTACAGGTCGATGCCTGGCATCGACTTTAAGGTGTAAGTCGATGCCAGGAATCGACTTAGGATTGCAAGTCGATGCCAGGCATCAACTTGCAGCCCCAAGTCGATGCCTGGCATCGACTTGCAGGAGCAAGTCGATGCCAGGCATCGACTTGTGGGTGCAAGTCGATGCCTGGCATCGACTTGCAGCCCCAAGTCGATGCCTGGCATCGACTTGCTCCTGCAAGTCGATGCCTGGCATCGACTTGCTCCTGCAAGTCGATGCCTGGCATCGACTTGTGGGTGCAAGTCGATGCCTGGCATCGAATTGCAGCCCCAAGTCGATGCCAGGCATCGACTTGGTTCCAAAAAACGATGCCAAGCATCGACTTGCCAGCATCATCATGCAGTGAAAAGTCGATGCCAGGCATCGACTTTTGGGTGCAAAATCGATGCTTGGCATCGGCTTTTGGGCCCAAATCGATGCTTGGCATCGACTTTTGTGCCCAAGTCGATGCCAGGCATCGACTTTGTGTTCAAGTCGATGCCAGGCATCGACTTGAGGGTAAAAGTCGATGCCAGGCATCGACTTGGCCCAAAAGTCGATGCCAGGCATCGACTTGGGCCCTCAAGTCGATGCCTGGCATCGACTTGCACACAAAGTCGATGCCTGGCATCGACATGCACTTAAACATCGGTGCCTGGCATCGACCTGAAGCTGAAAATCCATGCCTTGCATGGACATGGGCTGATATTTCTTATTGCTTGATATTTCCAATTGCTTTCAGGGATGCGGAGTACAAGGATGAAAGGCCCATTAAGAAGCTCAGAGTCACCATGGGCTCTGCTGACCAGCAACGTGACAAAGGTAGTGGTCACCAAGCAAAGGCAAAGAAAATTATTGCACCATTATCCTCTGAGAAGGCCAGCAACCCACTAGGAATATCCTCAGGTGGACAGAGTAGCATTAAAATTCCTGTGGAGGATCCAAGTATGAAGGAAAGGTTGAGGGAGACAGAGGTCATGAAGACAGATCGTCCACTTCGGGACATGACAAATCTCGAATGGTGCCTTCAGTACGTGGAAGAGAAGAATGCAGTCCTCCTTGTGTTCGCAGGGGCCTATGGCAGAGGAAAGATCACGACAACACAAGGTTTTCAGTATGGCCTTGTTTACAAATTGGATTATGAAGATGAAGATTCTGACAACCTGCTTTTCTTGGTGGAGACATCCAAGGGATTAAGAAATGTCATATGCAAGATGGAATTCTTGTGCCCAGAGTGCTGTGTTCCAGAGGAGCTAGCTCAGATGTGCAGAGACTCAGTGAATTTCATCAAGGACCTGATGCCATGGATACAGGGCAATATCATGCCAACACAGCACAAGAAGACAACCCCTGTAAAGGCAAGGGGTAAGCAGAGTGTGCAGAAAAAGCCCCAAAAGAAAAAGAAGATAATTGCAGAAGAGGACTTTTCTGACTCAAGCTCTAGCTCTGGGGACATTATTGTTGCACCTGGTGGAGAGCTTGCATCTGGTGTGCTTGGCACTGAGCAGAATAAGATGAGGGAGGACATAGCTAGAAGAAAAATTGTGAAGAAGGGGCAGTTGTTCCACCTGCCTATTAATATTATCCATAGGCCACCAGTGGATCCAGTCACAGGGAGGAGGCCCCTTGAGATCAGGGAGCCACATAATTTGCATGTCCAAAATCTTAAGAAGAAAATGAAAATTAATCCTCATGCTACTGTTGTGCCATTCCTTGTAATGGTGGATCCGCATGAGTGCAGCTGTGTGGAGGATTTCAATGAGAATTTGTTTGAGGAGTACACTTATTATGTGATTGGAGGTTCACACTCTGCAGAGGCTCGTAGACAGTTAGTGAAGGAGCACCCTACTACATTTTTCTTTAGGTATGCAGAGTGTAAGATATATGCTGGTCTTACAACTGAGGAAGCCAAGCTTCTTGCTTGGGATCACAACAACGATAATGACTACAGGCAGAAAATGTCCTCCATAGAGAGAATTCGGTTCTTCCACCATGAATACGAAGATTGTCTTGTGAAGGAAGCTAGGAGAATACATCCCAATCTACGAAAGCAATGCCTTATTGAGGTTGGAATTGCATTGGATGAGAATAGAAAATCAGATGCTTTGAGGAAATATGACCCATGGTTTCAACTGGCATTCAGATCAGGTGAGATCTGGGATCTTCAGGATAGAATCTTCACAATGTGGGAGCATAAGGAAGTCAAGGGCCAGAAGCAACGAAAGTCGAGGCCAGACCCACAAATTGATCTGAGGGGAAAGGGAAGGAAAGTTGACCTTTCAATTGAGGAGGCTCCTGAGGACATGAAGCTGACCCCATGGAGGGCCCTTCAAGGAATCAAGGATGATACATTGATCATATCAACCTTGTCAAGGGTAATCTCGAAGGAGTTGAGCCTCGAGGAGATGGTCACTGAGCTCAATAAGTATGTATGTTATTCTCAGATCCTTTTTCCCTCCTCCCATGCTTCTTGTCTAACCTAGTCTCTTTTATATTTATGTGTCTGTAGTCATAAAGTGTACATGAAGATTCAGGAGGTGATGATGAAGAGGCTGGGTTGCTTTTCTTGGACAGAGGTCCAAGCAGACTATCCAACCACATCATCCTACAAAGCCTTATCAGAATATTTCATCCTGTTTCGTGATTGGGTAGATTCTCTTATCAGAATATTTCATACTAAACAATTTGATGCATTGCATGGCATCAACATGGGGGCATAAGTCGATGCCTGGCATCGACTTGGGGGCATAAGTCGATGCCTGGCATCGACTTGCAGCATAAGTCGATGCCTGGCATCGACTTGCAGCATAAGTTGATGCCTGGCATCGACTTGGGGGCATAAGTCGATGCCTGGCATCGACTTGCAGCATAAGTCGATGCCTGGCATCGACTTGCAGCATAAGTCGATGCCTGGCATCGACCTGCAACAAAAGTCGATGCCTGGCATCGACCTCGTGGCAAAAGTCGATGCCAGGCATCGACTTAGGTCCCTAGGTCGATGCCAAGCATCGATTTTTAGTAGAAGGTCGATGCCTAGCATCTACCCCAACAAGAAATCGATGCCATACATCCGTTCTTTATGTTCTGTTTGCTGTACTGAAGAGCTCTTCTAATTGTTTTTCCAATTTGTTCTGCAGAAACCAAGGAAAAGTAAGTCTACAGAGGTACTAGATGACTGCCCCCCTGCATTCCTTGCTCACATTCAAAGAGCAAGGCATGAGAAATCTAGACTGAAAGCGAAGGAGATGGATTTTGATGATGAACCCGATCTTAAATGTTTCTCCAATCCCCTAGACCCCCTTAGGCCTGTATATTACAATGTGTTCTGTAGTGATGTAAATAATATTTGTTCTGTTGTGCCTAGAAAACATTTCTCCCTTCTCATAGCGGACATACCCTATGGATTTAGGATGTTAGGATCAGTTAATGATGATGAACCCTTCAAACACCCTCAGATTCGGAAGATGGTCACTGATTTTGCAGAGTTAACTATGTCTCCTCTTTGGAGGATAGTAATTTTCCATAGCAGAGACCAGTCTTTCTCTGTTTCAACTGCTTTGAAAGCAAGATGTCATGCTGTCGAGTGCCTCACTTGGTAAGTAATCTTCTTTCTATCTCCATGGCTTTCATGATGCCCTATGTGACTCATAGTTCTTTTTTGCAGGGTGAAGACAAACGTAAATCACACTCCTTTGCATCGGTTTGTGAGTGCCACTGAATGCATTACAGTGGGCTATTATGATGAAGTAAGCAAAAGGAGAGCCAGGGAGCATTACAATGAGAATGGGATCTCAAATGTGCTCATGTTCCCAGCCGTTACCAAGAAACTTCGTCATGTAGCTGGGGACATGACATTGGTTAACCCTTATCAGAAGCCACAAAAACTCATAATGAGATTGCTTCAGCTATTTTCCAATGATGATGACTGGGTCCTAGACCTTTTTTCGGGCACAGGTAATTTCAATTTTCACAATTTTCATTAGTCATTGTTGATTGAAGCCTCTAATAGGTTTTCTGCTGTTTCAGGAACGACTCTGGCTTGCTCCTTAAAGATGTTCAGGCACTGCATAGCTGTGGAGAAGGATGATGCTCAAGTGAGCTTCATTAGAATGAGAATCAATGGGCTGAATGAATGCCCAGATGAAGACCAAGAGGTTGGAAGGAGCACATTGCAGATACGGAGAGATTCCAAGCAGCTTCAAGGGAGCCTGTTCCCCCACTTGCAGATGAACCTGGGGACATGGCTGACCTTGAAGAGCCAATCTTGGAGCAAGAGAGGCAAGATAGGTGTTCTAATGTGCCAGAGGATACCAATACCCTTGAGCCTGAGGAAAGCTATGATCAGCTTCTATTGTAGATTCACATAACTCTTGTAAAACACATGAAATGTAAAATATCATTTTAATGGAAATATAATTTGGAGTTCTGCTTCCACTTCGTGTTCAGCTTGATTTATCTTGAGCATTTCTCTGATCATGTGTGAATGTTTCTTAGTATAATTTTGTTGAATATTATCTTCTCTTGGGAATGCTTTTGTGAAGTGTATTTCATATTCCGTTAATATGGCCAGGCATTCAATGGGGATCTTAACCATACAAAGGGGATGATCTTAATTGCCTTGTTAAAATGCTCTGATTTTTACAACACATGTTCTCTAACTTTCGAGTAACTCTTAATTAGCTATCTTCTGTGCTTATTGAGGTTATAGATGTAATGAAGGAGCTTCGCGAATTCTTACATGTACCTTTTCAACTCTAATCTATTGTCCAAGATCATGATGTGGGATTCTTGGTCATGCTCAACAACTAGTTTTCATGGCAACAAGAATTTTAGTATATCTATCTTGACTACTTGGGATCTGAGATCAAGCTTCTAAAGACAATATTTACAAGCAAGACTCGTGATGCTTTCTAGATATTGTAAAATGCCCACTTTTTTGCTTCATATAATGGTATTTAGGTAAAAAGACAAAGAGAACATGTCTTTGTTCTCCTTTGTTGTGACTCAGTGTTCTACCCTTGCATCTTCTCTCACCTCTTGAACTTTCACTTCATGCTCTTTGTCCTTCCATTTCCTTGGGTGAATTTTAGTGCTCCAAATCACTCCATATGGATAGGTTTGTGCTTTTTTTAGTATTCCATCCCTCTAATAATAATTTGGCTTTTAGCAAAAGCCATAAATATGTTTGAACCTTTGCTTTAACACTCTTCTTTAAGGTTATGAGTGTACTCTTTAGATTTTCAAGGCCTAGCTTACTTTTGAGCTTACAAGGAATAGATAAATGATAAAGAGGTAAATAATGAGAGGTAAGTATGTGTCAAGACTCACAATTGGAGCTTGCACAAGTTCTATAACTTTCAACAGTCCCCTCAAACTTCAGCATAGTACATGCTATTCTCAAAATATTTTCCTCTTCAACTTTTGCTTCTATTGCACTCATCTCTTTCTTTGATAGGTTGGTGATCTCCCGCCTTTGCTTCTTTTTCTCTTAGCAAGAGCTTTTATTGAATCCATATCATAAAACATGATTCATACAAACTTATACAATAAGATGAGATCACCTTGGTTGTGTATCTTCATTGCTTCACTCTCTTCCTTGTTGTCCTCTCATTACAAATGTCTCTTCCTCTATACCTTCATGGATTCATATCTTCTAGGC